>JAHHZJ010004074.1:0-100106 GCA_021437245.1 Aegilops speltoides | reverse complement strand
GTGTTGATCTTCGGGCGGGCATGACCGAAGAAAGTGTGTCGGCCAAATGGGATCAAGCGTGTTGGGTTATGTGGTGCACCCTGCAGTGATTAATCTATTGAATAGCCGTGTCCCTCGGTAAAGGGCGACCGGAGTTGTACCTTGACCTTATGACAACTAGAACGGATACTTAACAAAACACACCCTTCCAAGTGCGGATACAACCGGTGATCGCTCTCTAGAGGCGGCGGAGGAGGATCGCCGGGTAGGATTATGCTATTGATGCGATGCTCTTGGGTGTGTTTACGTGTCGGTCATCAACACTTTCGCGATTTTGGCGATTCGGCCCGTTCATGGACTATTACTCACTGTTTTGGGGTCCCGGTGATTTCAATGATTAACGAACCACAGGGTGTGTTTACGTGTCGGTCATCAACACTTTCGCGTTTTGGCGATTCGGCCCGTTCATGGACTATTACTCACTGTTTTGGGGTCCCGGTGATTTCAACGATTAACGAACCACAGGGTGTGTTTACGTGTCGGTCATCAACACTCACGATTTTGGCGATTCGGCCCGTTTCATGGACTATTACTCACTGTTTTGGGGTCTAGGTGATTTCAATGATTAACGAACCACAGGGTGTGTTTACGTGTCGGTCATCAACACTTTCATGATTTTGGCGATTCGGCCCGTTTGATGGACTATTACTCACTGTTTTGGGGTCCCAAAGTGATTTCAATGATTAACGAACCCTGGGTGTGTTTACGTGTCGGTCATCAACACTTTCGCGATTTTGGCGATTCGGCCCGTTCATGGACTATTACTCACTGTTTTGGGGTCCCGGTGATTTCAACGATTAACGAACCACAGGGTGTGTTTACGTGTCGGTCATCAACACTTTCGCGTTTTGGCGATTCGGCCCGTTCATGGACTATTACTCACTTTTTTGGGGTCCCAGTGATTTCAACGATTAACGAACCCTAGGGTGTGTTTACGTGTCGGTCATCAACACTCACAGTTTTGGCCGATTCTGGCCCGTTCCATGGACTATTACTCACTGTTTTGGGGTCCTAGAGTGATTACAACGATTAACGAACCCTAGGGTGTGTTTACGTGTCGGTCATCAACACTCGTAGTTTTGGCCGATTCTGGCCCGTTTCATGGACTATTACTCACTGTTTTGGGGTCCCGGTGATTTCATGATTAACGAACCACAGGGTGTGTTTACGTGTCGGTCATCAACACTCGTGTCGGTCGATTTTGGCGATTCGGCCCGTTCATGGACTATTACTCACTGTTTTGGGGTCCTAGGTGATTACAACGATTAACGAACCACAGGGTGTGTTTACGTGTCGGTCATCAACACTTTCGCGATTTTGGCGATTCGGCCCGTTTGATGGACTATTACTCACTGTTTTGGGGTCCCAGAGTGATTTCAATGATTAACGAACCCTAGGGTTTGTTTACGTGTCGGTCACCAACACTTTCGCGATTTTGGCGATTCGGCCCGTTCATGGACTATTACTCACTGTTTTGGGGTCCCGGTGATTTCAACGATTAACGAACCACAGGGTGTGTTTACGTGTCGGTCATCAACACTTTTTGGGGTCCCGAGTTTTGGCGATTCTGGCCCGTTCATGGACTATTACTCACTGTTTTGGGGTCCTCACTGATTTCAACGATTAACGATTACCAACCACAGGGTGTGTTTACGTGTCGGTCATCAACACTCACGATTTTGGCGATTCGGCCCGTTCATGGACTATTACTCACTGTTTTGGGGTCCTAGGTGATTTCAGCGATTAACGAACCACAGGGTGTGTTTACGTGTCGGTCATCAACACTTTCGCGATTTTGGCGATTCGGCCCGTTCATGGACTATTACTCACTGTTTTGGGGTCCCGGTGATTTCAATGATTAACGAACCACAGGTGTGTTTTACGTGTCGGTCATCAACACTCGCGATTTTGGCGATTCGGCCCGTTCATGGACTATTACTCACTGTTTTGGGGTCCCGGTGATTTCAACGATTAACGAACCACAGGGTGTGTTTACGTGTCGGTCATCAACACTTTCGCGATTTTGGCGATTCGGCCCGTTTCATGGACTATTACTCACTTTTTTGGGGTCCCGGTGATTTCAATGATTAACGAACCACAGGGTGTGTTTACGTGTCGGTCATCAACACTGTTCATCGGTTTTGGCGATTCGGCCCGTTCATGGACTATTACTCACTGTTTTGGGGTCCCGGTGATTTCAATGATTAACGAACCACAGGGTGTGTTTACGTGTCGTCATCAACAACACTTTCGCGTTTTGGCGATTACGCCCGTTTCATGGACTATTACTCACTGTTTTGGGGTCCCGGTGATTTCAATGATTAACGAACCACAGGGGTGTGTTTACGTGTCGGTCATCAACACTCGCGATTTTGGCGATTCTGGCCCGTTCATGGACTATTACTCACTGTTTTGGGGTCCCGGGTGATTTCAACGATTAACGAACCACAGGGTGTGTTTACGTGTCGGTCATCAACACTTTCACGATTTTGGCGATTCGGCCCGTTTCATGGACTATTACTCACTTTTTTGGGGTCCTATTACTCACTTTTTTGGGGTCCCGGTGATTTCAATGATTAACGAACCACAGGGTGTGTTTACGTGTCGGTCATCAACACTTTTTGGCGATTCGGTTTTGGCGATTACTCACTGTTTTGGCCCGTTAACGAACCACAGGGTGTGTTTACGTGTCATGGACTATTACTCACTCACTGTTTTGGGGTCCCGGTGATTTCAACGATTAACGAACCACAGGGTGTGTTTACGTGTCGGTCATCAACACTTTCGCGATTTTGGCGATTCTGGCCCGTTCATGGACTATTACTCACTGTTTTGGGGTCCTAGGTGATTTCAACGATTAACGAACCACAGGGTGTGTTTACGTGTCGGTCATCAACACTCGCGATTTTGGCGATTCGGCCCGTTCATGGACTATTACTCACTGTTTTGGGGTCCCGGTGATTTCAATGATTAACGAACCACAGGGTGTGTTTACGTGTCGGTCATCAACACTCGCGATTTTGGCGATTCGGCCCGTTCATGGACTATTACTCACTGTTTTGGGGTCCCGGTGATTTCAACGATTAACGAACCACAGGGTGTGTTTACGTGTCGGTCATCAACACTTTCGCGATTTGGCGATTCGGCCCGTTTCATGGACTATTACTCACTGTTTTGGGGTCCCGGTGATTTCAATGATTAACGAACCACAGGGTGTGTTTACGTGTCGGTCATCAACACTTTCGCGATTTTGGCGATTCTGGCCCGTTCATGGACTATTACTCACTGTTTTGGGGTCCCGGTGATTTCAATTCTGCCCGTTAACGAACCACAGGGTGTGTTTACGTGTCGGTCATCAACACTTTCGCGATTTTGGCGATTCGGCCCGTTCATGGACTATTACTCACTGTTTTGGGGTCCCGGTGATTTCAATGATTAACGAACCACAGGGTGTGTTTACGTGTCGGTCATCAACACTTTCGAGTTTTGGCGATTCTGGCCCGTTCATGGACTATTACTCACTGTTTTGGGGTCCTAGGTGATTTCAGCGATTAACGAACCACAGGGTGTGTTTACGTGTCGGTCATCAACACTTTCGCGATTTTGGCGATTCGGCCCGTTTCATGGACTATTACTCACTGTTTTGGGGTCCCGATTGATTTCAATGATTAACGAACCACAGGGTGTGTTTACGTGTCGGTCATCAACACTTTCGTGATTTTTGGCGATTCGGCCCGTTTCATGGACTATTACTCACTGTTTTGGGGTCCCGGTGATTTCAATGATTAACGAACCACAGGTGTGTTTACGTGTCGGTCATCAACACTTTCGCGTTTGGCGATTCGGCCCGTTTCATGGACTATTACTCACTGTTTTGGGGTCCCGGTGATTTCAATGATTAACGAACCACAGGGTGTGTTTACGTGTCGGTCATCAACACTTTCGCGATTTTGGCGATTCGGCCCGTTTCATGGACTATTACTCACTGTTTTGGGGTCCCGGTGATTTCAATGATTAACGAACCACAGGGTGTGTTTACGTGTCGGTCATCAACACTCACGATTTTGGCGATTCGGCCCGTTCATGGACTATTACTCACTGTTTTGGGGTCCCGGTGATTTCAACGATTAACGAACCACAGGGTGTGTTTACGTGTCGGTCATCAACACTTTCGCGATTTTGGCGATTCTGGCCCGTTCATGGACTATTACTCACTTTTTTGGGGTCCCGGTGATTTCAACGATTAACGAACCACAGGGTGTGTTTACGTGTCGGTCATCAACACTCGCGATTTTGGCGATTCGGCCCGTTCATGGACTATTACTCACTGTTTTGGGGTCCTAGAGTGATTTCAGCGATTAACGAACCACAGGGTGTGTTTACGTGTCGGTCATCAACACTTTCATGATTTTGGCGATTCGGCCCGTTCATGGACTATTACTCACTGTTTTGGGGTCCCGGTGATTTCAATGATTAACGAACCACAGGGGTGTGTTTACGTGTCGGTCATCAACACTCACAGTTTTGGCGATTCGGCCCGTTCATGGACTATTACTCACTTTGTTTTGGGGTCCTAGTGATTTCAATGATTAACGAACCACAGGGTGTGTTTACGTGTCGGTCATCAACACTTTCGCGATTTTGGCGATTCGGCCCGTTCCATGGACTATTACTCACTGTTTTGGGGTCCCGGTGATTTCAATGATTAACGAACCACAGGGTGTGTTTACGTGTCGGTCATCAACACTTTCGATTTTGGCGATTCGGCCCGTTTCATGGACTATTACTCACTGTTTTGGGGTCCCGGTGATTTCAATGATTAACGAACCACAGGGTGTGTTTACGTGTCGGTCATCAACACTTTCGCGATTTTGGCGATTCGGCCCGTTTCATGGACTATTACTCACTGTTTTGGGGTCCCGGTGATTTCAACGATTAACGAACCACAGGGTGTGTTTACGTGTCGGTCATCAACACTCACGATTTTGGCGATTCGGCCCGTTCATGGACTATTACTCACTGTTTTGGGGTCCTAGGTGATTTCAGCGATTAACGAACCACAGGGTGTGTTTACGTGTCGGTCATCAACACTTTCGCGATTTTGGCGATTCGGCCCGTTCATGGACTATTACTCACTGTTTTGGGGTCCCGGTGATTTCAACGATTAACGAACCACAGGGTGTGTTTACGTGTCGGTCATCAACACTCGCGATTTTGGCGATTCGGCCCGTTCATGGACTATTACTCACTGTTTTGGGGTCCTAGGTGATTTCAACGATTAACGAACCACAGGGTGTGTTTACGTGTCGGTCATCAACACTTTCGCGATTTTGGCGATTCGGCCCGTTTCATGGACTATTACTCACTGTTTTGGGGTCCCGGTGATTTCAATGATTAACGAACCACAGGGTGTGTTTACGTGTCGGTCATCAACACTTTGGCATTCGATTTTGGCGATTCTCACTGGCCCGTTCATGGACTATTACTCACTGTTTTGGGGTCCCCGTTCATGGACTATTACTCACTTTTTGGGGTCCCGGTGATTTCAACGATTAACGAACCACAGGGTGTGTTTACGTGTCGGTCAACAACTTTCGAGTTTTGGCGATTCGGCCCGTTCATGGACTATTACTCACTGTTTTGGGGTCCCGGTGATTTCAACGATTAACGAACCACAGGGTGTGTTTACGTGTCGGTCATCAACACTTTCGCGATTTTGGCGATTCTGGCCCGTTCATGGACTATTACTCACTGTTTTGGGGTCCCGGTGATTTCAACGATTAACGAACCACAGGGTGTGTTTACGTGTCGGTCATCAACACTCACGTGATTTTGGCGATTCGGCCCGTTTCATGGACTATTACTCACTGTTTTGGGGTCCCGGTGATTTCAACGATTAACGAACCACAGGGGTGTGTTTACGTGTCGGTCATCAACACTTTCGCGATTTGGCGATTCGGGCCCGTTTCATGGACTATTACTCACTGTTTTGGGGTCCCGGTGATTTCAGCGATTAACGAACCACAGGGTGTGTTTACGTGTCGGTCATCAACACTCGCGGTTTTGGCGATTCGGCCCGTTCATGGACTATTACTCACTGTTTTGGGGTCCTAGGTGATTTCAATGATTAACGAACCACAGGGTGTGTTTACGTGTCGGTCATCAACACTTTCGCGATTTTGGCGATTCTGGCCCGTTTCATGGACTATTACTCACTGTTTTGGGGTCCCGGTGATTTCAATGATTAACGAACCACAGGGTGTGTTTACGTGTCGGTCATCAACACTTTCGCGATTTTGGCGATTCATCAACACTTTCGCGGCCCGTTTCATGGACTATTACTCACTGTTTTGGGGTCCCGGTGATTTCAATGATTAACGAACCACAGGGTGTGTTTACGTGTCGGTCATCAACACTCGCGATTTTGGCGATTCGGCCCGTTTCATGGACTATTACTCACTGTTTTGGGGTCCCGGTGATTTCAATGATTAACGAACCACAGGGTGTGTTTACGTGTCGGTCATCAACACTTCGCGATTTTGGCGATTCGGCCCGTTCATGGACTATTACTCACTGTTTTGGGGTCCCGGTGATTTCAACGATTAACGAACCACAGGGTGTGTTTACGTGTCGGTCATCAACACTTTCGCGATTTTGGCGATTCGGCCCGTTCATGGACTATTACTCACTGTTTTGGGGTCCTAGGTGATTTCAATTTGATTAACGAACCACAGGGTGTGTTTACGTGTCGGTCATCAACACTTTCGCGATTTTGGCGATTCGGCCCGTTTCATGGACTATTACTCACTGTTTTGGGGTCCCGGTGATTTCAATGATTAACGAACCACAGGGTGTGTTTACGTGTCGGTCATCAACACTCGCGGTTTTGGCGATTCGGCCCGTTCATGGACTATTACTCACTGTTTTGGGGTCCCGGTGATTTCAACGATTAACGAACCACAGGGTGTGTTTACGTGTCGGTCATCAACACTTTCATGATTTTGGCGATTCGGCCCGTTTCATGGACTATTACTCACTGTTTTGGGGTCCCGGTGATTTCAATGATTAACGAACCACAGGGTGTGTTTACGTGTCGGTCATCAACACTTTCGCGTTTTGGCGATTCTGCCCGTTCATGGACTATTACTCACTGTTTTGGGGTCCCGGTGATTTCAACGATTAACGAACCACAGGGTGTGTTTACGTGTCGGTCATCAACACTCGCGATTTTGGCGATTCGGCCCGTTTCATGGACTATTACTCACTGTTTTGGGGTCCCGGTGATTTCAACGATTAACGAACCACAGGGTGTGTTTACGTGTCGGTCATCAACACTCGCGATTTTGGCGATTCGGCCCGTTCATGGACTATTACTCACTGTTTTGGGGTCCCGGTGATTTCAATGATTAACGAACCACAGGGTGTGTTTACGTGTCGGTCATCAACACTCACGATTTTGGCGATTCTGCCCGTTCATGGACTATTACTCACTGTTTTGGGGTCCTAGGTGATTTCAACGATTAACGAACCACAGGGTGTGTTTACGTGTCGGTCATCAACACTTTCGCGATTTTGGCGATTCGGCCCGTTTCATGGACTATTACTCACTGTTTTGGGGTCCCGGTGATTTCAACGATTAACGAACCACAGGGTGTGTTTACGTGTCGGTCATCAACACTCGCGAGTTTGGCGATTCTGGCCCGTTCATGGACTATTACTCACTGTTTTGGGGTCCTAGGTGATTTCAACGATTAACGAACCACAGGGTGTGTTTACGTGTCGGTCATCAACACTTTCGCAGATTTTGGCGATTCTGGCCCGTTCATGGACTATTACTCACTGTTTTGGGGTCCCGGTGATTTCAATGATTAACGAACCACAGGGTGTGTTTACGTGTCGTCAACAACACTCGCGTTTTGGCGATTCGGCCCGTTCATGGACTATTACTCACTGTTTTTTGGGTCCCGGTGATTTCAACGATTAACGAACCTGGGGTGTGTTTACGTGTCGGTCATCAACACTTTCTCGATTTTGGCGATTCTGGCCCGTTTCATGGACTATTACTCACTTTTTTGGGTCCCGGTGATTTCAATGATTAACGAACCACAGGGTGTGTTTACGTGTCGGTCATCAACACTTTTGGCGATTCGATTTTGGCGATTCGGGCCCGTTCATGGACTATTACTCACTGTTTTTTGGGGTCCCGGTGATTTCAACGATTAACGAACCACAGGGTGTGTTTACGTGTCGGTCATCAACACTTCGCGATTTGGCGATTCGGCCCGTTCATGGACTATTACTCACTTTTTTGGGGTCCCGGTGATTTCAACGATTAACGAACCACAGGGTGTGTTTACGTGTCGGTCATCAACACTCGCGATTTTGGCGATTCGGCCCGTTCATGGACTATTACTCACTGTTTTGGGGTCCTAGTGATTTCAACGATTAACGAACCACAGGGTGTGTTTACGTGTCGGTCATCAACACTTTTTTGGCGATTCGGCCCGTTCATTTTACTCACTGTTTGGGCGATTTTCAATGATTAACGACGAACCCGTTCATGGACTATTACTCACTGTTTTGGGGTCCCGGTGATTTCAATGATTAACGAACCACAGGGTGTGTTTACGTGTCGGTCATCAACACTCGCGATTTTGGCGATTCGGCCCGTTCATGGACTATTACTCACTGTTTTGGGGTCCCGGTGATTTCAACGATTAACGAACCACAGGGTGTGTTTACGTGTCGGTCATCAACACTCGATTCTGGCCCGTTTGGCGATTCGGCCCGTTTCATGGACTATTACTCACTGTTTTGGGGTCCCGGGTGATTTCAATGATTAACGAACCACAGGGTGTGTTTACGTGTCGGTCATCAACACTTTCGCGATTTTGGCGATTCGGCCCGTTCATGGACTATTACTCACTGTTTTGGGGTCCCGGTGATTTCAATGATTAACGAACCACAGGGTGTGTTTACGTGTCGGTCATCAACACTTTCGCGATTTTGGCGATTCGGCCCGTTTCATGGACTATTACTCACTGTTTTGGGGTCCCGGTGATTTCAATGATTAACGAACCACAGGGTGTGTTTACGTGTCGGTCATCAACACTCAACAGTTTTGGCGATTCGGCCCGTTCATGGACTATTACTCACTGTTTTGGGGTCCTAGGTGATTTCAACGATTAACGAACCACAGGGTGTGTTTACGTGTCGGTCATCAACACTTTCGCGATTTTGGCGATTCGGCCCGTTCATGGACTATTACTCACTGTTTTTTGGGTCCCGGTGATTTCAATGATTAACGAACCACCACAGGGTGTGTTTACGTGTCGGTCATCAACACTTTCGCGATTTTGGCGATTCGGCCCGTTCATGGACTATTACTCACTGTTTTGGGGTCCTAGGTGATTTCAACGATTAACGAACCACAGGGTGTGTTTACGTGTCGGTCATCAACACTTTCGCGATGTTTTGGCGATTCGGCCCGTTCATGGACTATTACTCACTGTTTTGGGGTCCCGGTGATTTCAATGATTAACGAACCACAGGGTGTGTTTACGTGTCGGTCATCAACACTTTCGCGATTTTGGCGATTCGGCCCGTTCATGGACTATTACTCACTGTTTTGGGGTCCCGGTGATTTCATTACGATTAACGAACCACAGGGTGTGTTTACGTGTCGGTCATCAACACTTTCGCGTTTTGGCGATTCTGCCCGTTTCATGGACTATTACTCACTGTTTTGGGGTCCCGGTGATTTCAACGATTAACGAACCACAGGGTGTGTTTACGTGTCGGTCATCAACACTCATGATTTTGGCGATTCGGCCCGTTCATGGACTATTACTCACTGTTTTGGGGTCCTAGAGTGATTTCAATGATTAACGAACCACAGGGTGTGTTTACGTGTCGGTCATCAACACTTTCGCGATTTTGGCGATTCGGCCCGTTCATGGACTATTACTCACTGTTTTGGGGTCCCGGTGTGATTTCAATGATTAACGAACCACAGGGTGTGTTTACGTGTCGGTCATCAACACTCGCGATTTTGGCGATTCGGCCCGTTCATGGACTATTACTCACTGTTTTGGGGTCCCGGTGATTTCAACGATTAACGAACCACAGGGTGTGTTTACGTGTCGGTCATCAACACTTTCGCGATTTTGGCGATTCGGCCCGTTCATGGACTATTACTCACTGTTTTGGGGTCCCGGTGATTTCAATGATTAACGAACCACAGGGGTGTGTTTACGTGTCGGTCATCAACACAACACTCGCGATTTTGGCGATTCGGCCCGTTCATGGACTATTACTCACTTTTTGTTTTGGGGTCCCGGTGATTTCAATGATTAACGAACCACAGGGTGTGTTTACGTGTCGGTCATCAACACTCACGTGTCGTTTGGCGATTCGGCCCGTTCATGGACTATTACTCACTGTTTTGGGGTCCCGAGTGATTTCAACGATTAACGAACCACAGGGTGTGTTTACGTGTCGGTCATCAACACTCGCGATTTTGGCGATTCGGCCCGTTTCATGGACTATTACTCACTGTTTTGGGGTCCCGGTGATTTCAGCGATTAACGAACCACAGGGTGTGTTTACGTGTCGGTCATCAACACTCATGATTTTGGCGATTCGGCCCGTTCATGGACTATTACTCACTGTTTTGGGGTCCCGGTGATTTCAACGATTAACGAACCACAGGGTGTGTTTACGTGTCGGTCATCAACACTTTTCGCGTTTTGGCGATTCGGCCCGTTCATGGACTATTACTCACTGTTTTGGGGTCCCGGTGATTTCAATGATTAACGAACCACAGGGTGTGTTTACGTGTCGGTCATCAACACTCGCGATTTTGGCGATTCGGCCCGTTCATGGACTATTACTCACTTTGTTTTGGGGTCCCGTGATTTCAACGATTAACGAACCACAGGGTGTGTTTACGTGTCGGTCATCAACACTCGCGATTTTGGCGATTCGGCCCGTTTCATGGACTATTACTCACTGTTTTGGGGTCCCGGTGATTTCAATGATTAACGAACCACAGGGTGTGTTTACGTGTCGGTCATCAACACTCACGATTTTGGCGATTCGGCCCGTTCATGGACTATTACTCACTGTTTTGGGGTCCTAGTGATTTCAACGATTAACGAACCACAGGGTGTGTTTTACGTGTCGGTCATCAACACTTTCGCGATTTTGGCGATTCGGCCCGTTTCATGGACTATTACTCACTGTTTTGGGGTCCCGGTGATTTCAATGATTAACGAACCACAGGGTGTGTTTACGTGTCGGTCATCAACACTCACGCGTTTTGGCGATTCGGCCCGTTTCATGGACTATTACTCACTGTTTTGGGGTCCTAGGTGATTTCAACGATTAACGAACCACAGGGTGTGTTTACGTGTCGGTCATCAACACTTTCGCGATTTTGGCGATTCGGCCCGTTCATGGACTATTACTCACTGTTTTGGGGTCCCGGTGATTTCAATGATTAACGAACCACAGGGTGTGTTTACGTGTCGGTCATCAACACTCGCGAGTTTTGGCGATTCTGGCCCGTTCATGGACTATTACTCACTTTTTTTGGGGTCCCGGTGATTTCAACGATTAACGAACCACAGGGTGTGTTTACGTGTCGGTCATCAACACTTTCGCGAGTTTTGGCGATTCTGGCCCGTTCATGGACTATTACTCACTGTTTTGGGGTCCTAGGTGATTTCAGCGATTAACGAACCACAGGGTGTGTTTACGTGTCGGTCATCAACACTTTTTGGCGATTCGGCCCGTTCATGGACTATTACTCACTGTTTTGGGGTCGATTTCAATGATTAACGAACCCGTTGTTTATGTCGACTCAACACTACGATCACCCGTTCATGGACTATTACTCACTGTTTTGGGGTCCCGGTGATTTCAACGATTAACGAACCACAGGGTGTGTTTACGTGTCGGTCATCAACACTTTCGTGATTTTGGCGATTCGGCCCGTTCATGGACTATTACTCACTGTTTTGGGGTCCCGGTGATTTCAAACCACAGGGTTAACGAACCACAGGGTGTGTTTACGTGTCGGTCATCAACACTCGGTTTTGGCGATTCGGCCCGTTCATGGACTATTACTCACTGTTTTGGGGTCCCGGTGATTTCAACGATTAACGAACCACAGGGTGTGTTTACGTGTCGGTCATCAACACTTTCGCGATTTTGGCGATTCGGCCCGTTTCATGGACTATTACTCACTGTTTTGGGGTCCCGGTGATTTCAATGATTAACGAACCACAGGGTGTGTTTACGTGTCGGTCATCAACACTCGTAGTTTTGGCCGATTCTGGCCCGTTTCATGGACTATTACTCACTGTTTTGGGGTCCCAGAGTGATTTCCACGATTAACGAACCATGGGGTGTGTTTACGTGTCGGTCATCAACACTCGTAATTTTGGCGATTCTGGCCCGTTTCATGGACTATTACTCACTGTTTTGGGGTCCCGGTGATTTCAACGATTAACGAACCCTAGGGTGTGTTTACGTGTCGGTCATCAACACTCACGGTTTTGGCCGATTCTGGCCCGTTCATGGACTATTACTCACTGTTTTGGGGTCCTAGGTGATTTCAACGATTAACGAACCACAGGGTGTGTTTACGTGTCGGTCATCAACACTTTCGCGATTTTGGCGATTCGGCCCGTTTCATGGACTATTACTCACTGTTTTGGGGTCCCGGTGATTTCAATGATTAACGAACCACAGGGTGTGTTTACGTGTCGGTCATCAACACTTTCGCGATTTTGGCGATTCGGCCCGTTCATGGACTATTACTCACTGTTTTGGGGTCCCGGTGATTTCAACGATTAACGAACCACAGGGTGTGTTTACGTGTCGGTCATCAACACTTTCGCGATTTTGGCGATTCGGCCCGTTCATGGACTATTACTCACTGTTTTGGGGTCCCGGTGATTTCAATGATTAACGAACCACAGGGTGTGTTTACGTGTCGGTCATCAACACTCGCGATTTTGGCGATTCGGCCCGTTCATGGACTATTACTCACTGTTTTGGGGTCCCGGTGATTTCAACGATTAACGAACCACAGGGTGTGTTTACGTGTCGGTCATCAACACTCGCGATTTTGGCGATTCGGCCCGTTCATGGACTATTACTCACTGTTTTGGGGTCCCGGTGATTTCAACGATTAACGAACCACAGGGTGTGTTTACGTGTCGGTCATCAACACTTTCGTGATTTTGGCGATTTTGGCGATTCGGCCCGTTCATGGACTATTACTCACTGTTTTGGGGTCCCGGTGATTTCAGCGATTAACGAACCACAGGGTGTGTTTACGTGTCGGTCATCAACACTCACGAGTTTTGGCGATTCTGGCCCGTTTCATGGACTATTACTCACTGTTTTGGGGTCCCGGTGTGATTTCAGCGATTAACGAACCACAGGTGTGTTTACGTGTCGGTCATCAACACTTCGCGAGTTTGGCGATTCGGCCCGTTCATGGACTATTACTCACTGTTTTGGGGTCCCGTGATTTCAACGATTAACGAACCACAGGGTGTGTTTACGTGTCGGTCATCAACACTTTCATGATTTTGGCGATTCGGCCCGTTCATGGACTATTACTCACTGTTTTGGGGTCCCGGTGATTTCAATGATTAACGAACCACAGGGTGTGTTTACGTGTCGGTCATCAACACTCGCAGTTTTGGCCGATTCTGGCCCGTTTCATGGACTATTACTCACTGTTTTGGGGTCCTAGAGTGATTTCCATGATTAACGAACCCTAGGGTGCGTTTACGTGTCGGTCATCAACACTCGCAATTTTGGCCGATTCTGGCCCGTTTGATGGACTATTACTCACTGTTTTGGGGTCCCGGAGTGATTTCCACGATTAACGAACCCTGGGTGCGTTTACGTGTCGGTCATCAACACTTTCGCGATTTGGCGATTCGGCCCGTTCATGGACTATTACTCACTGTTTTGGGGTCCCGGTGATTTCAACGATTAACGAACCACGTGGGTGTGTTCCATGGACGTGTCGGTCATCAACACTTTCGTGATTTGGCGATTCGATTCATGGCCCGTTCATGGACTATTACTCACTGTTTTGGGGTCCCGGTGATTTCAACGATTAACGAACCACAGGGTGTGTTTACGTGTCGGTCATCAACACTTTCATGATTTTGGCGATTCTGGCCCGTTCATGGACTATTACTCACTGTTTTGGGGTCCCGGTGATTTCAACGATTAACGAACCACAGGGTGTGTTTACGTGTCGGTCATCAACACTCGCGATTTTGGCGATTCGGCCCGTTCATGGACTATTACTCACTGTTTTGGGGTCCCGGTGATTTCAACGATTAACGAACCACAGGGTGTGTTTACGTGTCGGTCATCAACACTCGATTTTGGCGATTTTGGCGATTCATGGCCCGTTTTGGGGTCATGGACTATTACTCACTGTTTTGGGGTCCTACAGTGATTTCATTCTGGATTAACGAACCACAGGGGGTGTTTACGTGTCGAACCACAGGTGTCAACACGGTCATCAACACTTTCGCGATTTTGGCGATTCGGCCCGTTCATGGACTATTACTCACTGTTTTGGGGTCCCGGTGATTTCAATGATTAACGAACCACAGGGTGTGTTTACGTGTCGGTCATCAACACTTTCGCGATTTTGGCGATTCGGCCCGTTCATGGACTATTACTCACTGTTTTGGGGTCCCGGTGATTTCAACGATTAACGAACCACAGGGTGTGTTTACGTGTCGGTCATCAACACTCATGATTTTGGCGATTCGGCCCGTTCATGGACTATTACTCACTGTTTTGGGGTCCCGGTGATTTCAACGATTAACGAACCACAGGGTGTGTTTACGTGTCGGTCATCAACACTTTCAACACTCATTTTGGCGATTCGGCCCGTTCTCATGGACTATTACTCACTGTTTTTGGGGTCCTTTTGGCGATTCGGTGATTTACAACGATTAATTAACGAACCACAGGGTGTGTTTACGTGTCGGTCATCAACACTCGCGATTTTGGCGATTCGGCCCGTTCATGGACTATTACTCACTGTTTTGGGGTCCCGGTGATTTCAACGATTAACGAACCACAGGGTGTGTTTACGTGTCGGTCATCAACACTCGCGATTTTTGGCGATTCGGCCCGTTCATGGACTATTACTCACTGTTTTGGGGTCCTAGAGTGATTTCAACGATTAACGAACCACAGGGGTGTGTTTACGTGTCGGTCATCAACACTTTCGCGATTTTGGCGATTCGGCCCGTTCATGGACTATTACTCACTGTTTTGGGGTCCCGGTGATTTCAATGATTAACGAACCACAGGGTGTGTTTACGTGTCGGTCATCAACACTCGCGATTTTGGCGATTCTGGCCCGTTCATGGACTATTACTCACTGTTTTGGGGTCCCGGTGATTTCAACGATTAACGAACCACAGGGTGTGTTTACGTGTCGGTCATCAACACTTTTCGCGATTTTGGCGATTCGGCCCGTTTCATGGACTATTACTCACTGTTTTGGGGTCCCGGTGATTTCAATGATTAACGAACCACAGGGTGTGTTTACGTGTCGGTCATCAACACTCGCGATTTTGGCGATTCGGCCCGTTCATGGACTATTACTCACTGTTTTGGGGTCCTAGAGTGATTTCAACGATTAACGAACCACAGGGTGTGTTTACGTGTCGGTCATCAACACTTTCGCGATTTTGGCGATTCTGCCCGTTTCATGGACTATTACTCTTGTTTTGGGGTCCCGGTGATTTCAACGATTAACGAACCACAGGGTGTGTTTACGTGTCGGTCATCAACACTCACGCGTTTTGGCGATTCGGCCCGTTCATGGACTATTACTCACTGTTTTGGGGTCCTAGGTGATTTCAACGATTAACGAACCACAGGGTGTGTTTACGTGTCGGTCATCAACACTTTCGCGATTTTGGCGATTCGGCCCGTTCATGGACTATTACTCACTTTTTGGGGTCCCGGTGATTTCAACGATTAACGAACCACAGGGTGTGTTTACGTGTCGGTCATCAACACTTTCGCGATTTTGGCGATTCGGCCCGTTCATGGACTATTACTCACTGTTTTGGGGTCCCGGTGATTTCAATGATTAACGAACCACAGGGTGTGTTTACGTGTCGGTCATCAACACTTTCGCGATTTTGGCGATTCGGCCCGTTCATGGACTATTACTCACTGTTTTGGGGTCCCGGTGATTTCAATGATTAACGAACCACAGGGTGTGTTTACGTGTCGGTCATCAACACTTTCGCGTTTTGGCGATTCGGCCCGTTCATGGACTATTACTCACTGTTTTGGGGTCCTAGGTGATTTCAATGATTAACGAACCACAGGGTGTGTTTACGTGTCGGTCATCAACACTCGCGAGTTTTGGCGATTCGGCCCGTTCATGGACTATTACTCACTGTTTTGGGGTCCCGGTGATTTCAATGATTAACGAACCACAGGGTGTGTTTACGTGTCGGTCATCAACACTTTCGCGGTTTTGGCGATTCTGTTTCATGGACTATTACTCACTGTTTTGGGGTCCCGGTGATTTCAACGATTAACGAACCACAGGGTGTGTTTACGTGTCGGTCATCAACACTCGCGATTTTGGCGATTCGGCCCGTTCATGGGACTATTACTCACTGTTTTGGGGTCCCGGTGATTTCAACGATTAACGAACCACAGGGTGTGTTTACGTGTCGGTCATCAACACTCACGAGTTTTGGCGATTCGGCCCGTTCATGGACTATTACTCACTGTTTTGGGGTCCTAGAGTGATTTCAACGATTAACGAAACCACAGGGTGTGTTTACGTGTCGGTCATCAACACTTTCGCGATTTTGGCGATTCGGCCCGTTCATGGACTATTACTCACTGTTTTGGGGTCCCGGTGATTTCAATGATTAACGAACCACAGGGTGTGTTTACGTGTCGGTCATCAACACTCACGAGTTTTGGCGATTCGGCCCGTTCATGGACTATTACTCACTGTTTTGGGGTCCTAGAGTGATTACAATGATTAACGAACCACAGGGTGTGATTACGTGTCGAACCACAGGGTGTGTTTACGTGTCGGTCATCAACACTTTTCGCGTGATTTTGGCGATTCTGGCCCGTTTCATGGACTATTACTCACTGTTTTGGGGTCCCGTGATTTCAATGATTAACGAACCACAGGGTGTGTTTACGTGTCGGTCATCAACACTTTCGCGGTTTTGGCGATTCTGGCCCGTTCATGGGACTATTACTCACTGTTTTGGGGTCCCGGTGATTTCAACGATTAACGAACCACAGGGTGTGTTTACGTGTCGGTCATCAACACTTTCGAGTTTTGGCGATTCTGGCCCGTTCATGGACTATTACTCACTGTTTTGGGGTCCCGGTGATTTCAATGATTAACGAACCACAGGGTGTGTTTACGTGTCGGTCATCAACACTCACGAGTTTTGGCGATTCGGCCCGTTCATGGACTATTACTCACTGTTTTGGGGTCCTAGGTGATTTCAACGATTAACGAACCACAGGGTGTGTTTACGTGTCGGTCATCAACACTCGCGATTTTGGCGATTCGGCCCGTTCATGGACTATTACTCACTGTTTTGGGGTCCCGGTGATTTCAACGATTAACGAACCACAGGGTGTGTTTACGTGTCGGTCATCAACACTCCGCGATTTTGGCGATTCGGCCCGTTCATGGACTATTACTCACTGTTTTGGGGTCCTAGGTGATTTCAATGATTAACGAACCACAGGGTGTGTTTACGTGTCGGTCATCAACACTTTCGTCGGTTTTTGGCGATTCGATTCGGCCCGTTTCATGGACTATTACTCACTTTTTTGTTTTGGGGTCCCGTGTGATTTCAACACTTTCGATTAACGAACCACAGGGTGTGTTTACGTGTCGGTCATCAACACTTTCGCAGATTTTGGCGATTCGGCCCGTTCATGGACTATTACTCACTGTTTTGGGGTCCCGGTGATTTCAACGATTAACGAACCACAGGGTGTGTTTACGTGTCGGTCATCAACACTTTCGCGATTTTGGCGATTCGGCCCGTTCATGGACTATTACTCACTGTTTTGGGGTCCCGGTGATTTCAACGATTAACGAACCACAGGGTGTGTTTACGTGTCGGTCATCAACACTTTCGCGATTTTGGCGATTCGGCCCGTTTCATGGACTATTACTCACTGTTTTGGGGTCCCGGTGATTTCAATGATTAACGAACCCTAGGGTGTGTTTACGTGTCGGTCATCAACACTCGCAGTTTTGGCCGATTCTGGCCGGTTTCATGGACTATTACTCACTGTTTTGGGGTCCCAGAGTGATTTCAATGATTAACAAACCCTAGGGTGTGTTTACGTGTCGGTCATCAACACTTTCGCGTTTTGGCGATTCTGCCCGTTCATGGACTATTACTCACTGTTTTGGGGTCCCGGTGATTTCAACGATTAACGAACCACAGGGTGTGTTTACGTGTCGGTCATCAACACTCATGATTTTGGCGATTCGGCCCGTTCATGGACTATTACTCACTGTTTTGGGGTCCCGAGTGATTTCAATGATTAACGAACCACAGGGTGTGTTTACGTGTCGGTCGATCAACACTCAATGATTAACGAACCACAGGGTGTGTTTACGTGTCGGTCATCAACACTTTTTGGCGATTCGGCCCGTTCCATGGACTATTACTCACTGTTTTGGGGTCCTAGGTGATTTCAATGATTAACGAACCACAGGGTGTGTTTACGTGTCGGTCATCAACACTTTCGCGATTTTGGCGATTCTGGCCCGTTCATGGACTATTACTCACTGTTTTGGGGTCCCGGTGATTTCAATGATTAACGAACCACAGGGTGTGTTTACGTGTCGGTCATCAACACTTTCGCGATTTTGGCGATTCGGCCCGTTCATGGACTATTACTCACTGTTTTGGGGTCCCGGTGATTTCAGCGATTAACGAACCACAGGGTGTGTTTACGTGTCGGTCATCAACACTCGCGATTTTGGCGATTCTGGCCCGTTTCATGGACTATTACTCACTGTTTTGGGGTCCAAGAGTGATTTCAATGATTAACGAACCCTGGGGTGTGTTTACGTGTCGGTCATCAACACTTTCGCGTTTTGGCGATTCGGCCCGTTCATGGACTATTACTCACTGTTTTGGGGTCCCGGTGATTTCAATTAACGATTACGTTTTGGCGATTCGAACCTCAGGGTGTGTTTACGTGTCGGTCATCAACACTTTCGCGTTCATGGACTATTACTCACTGGGGTCGGTGATTTCAACGATTAACGAACCACAGGGTGTGTTTACGTGTCGGTCATCAACACTCGATTTTGGCGATTCGGCCCGTTCATGGACTATTACTCACTGTTTTGGGGTCCCGGTGATTTCAGCGATTAACGAACCACAGGGTGTGTTTACGTGTCGGTCATCAACACTCACGCGATTTTGGCGATTCGGCCCGTTCATGGACTATTACTCACTGTTTTGGGGTCCTAGGTGATTTCAATGATTAACGAACCACAGGGTGTGTTTACGTGTCGGTCATCAACACTTTCGCGATTTTGGCGATTCGGCCCGTTCATGGACTATTACTCACTGTTTTGGGGTCCCGGTGATTTCAACGATTAACGAACCACAGGGTGTGTTTACGTGTCGGTCATCAACACTTTCGTTTTGGCGATTCTGGCCCGTTTCATGGACTATTACTCACTGTTTTGGGGTCCCAGAGTGATTTCCATGATTAACGAACCATGGGGTGTGTTTACGTGTCGGTGATCAACACTCGTAATTTTGGTCGATTCTGGCACGTTTCATGGACTATTACTCACTGTTTTGGGGTCCCGTTGTGATTTCCATGATTAACGAACCACAGGGTGTGTTTACGTGTCGGTCATCAACACTTTCGCGATTTTGGCGATTCGGCCCGTTCATGGACTATTACTCACTGTTTTGGGGTCCCGGGTGATTTCAGCGATTAACGAACCACAGGGTGTGTTTACGTGTCGGTCATCAACACTCACGATTTTGGCGATTCTGCCCGTTCATGGACTATTACTCACTGTTTTGGGGTCCTAGGTGATTTCAATGATTAACGAACCACAGGGTGTGTTTACGTGTCGGTCATCAACACTTTCGCGATTTTGGCGATTCTGGCCCGTTCATGGACTATTACTCACTGTTTTGGGGTCCCGGTGATTTCAATGATTAACGAACCACAGGGTGTGTTTACGTGTCGGTCATCAACACTCGCGATTTTGGCGATTCTGGCCCGTTCATGGACTATTACTCACTGTTTTGGGGTCCCGGTGATTTTAACAACGATTAACGAACCACAGGGTGTGTTTACGTGTCGGTCATCAACACTTTCGCGATTTTGGCGATTCTGGCCCGTTCATGGACTATTACTCACTGTTTTGGGGTCCCGGTGATTTCAACGATTAACGAACCACAGGGTGTGTTTACGTGTCGGTCATCAACACTCGCGATTTTGGCGATTCGGCCCGTTCATGGACTATTACTCACTGTTTTGGGGTCCCGGTGATTTCAACGATTAACGAACCACAGGGTGTGTTTACGTGTCGGTCATCAACACTCACAGGTTTTGGCGATTCGATTAACCCGTTTCATGGACTATTACTCACTTTTTTGGGGTCCCGGTGATTTCAATGATTAACGAACCACAGGGTGTGTTTACGTGTCGGTCATCAACACTCGCGATTTTGGCGATTCGGCCCGTTCATGGACTATTACTCACTGTTTTGGGGTCCCGGTGATTTCAATGATTAACGAACCACAGGGTGTGTTTACGTGTCGGTCATCAACACTTTCGCGTTTTGGCGATTCTGGCCCGTTTCATGGACTATTACTCACTGTTTTGGGGTCCCGGTGATTTCAACGATTACGAACCACAGGGTGTGTTTACGTGTCGGTCATCAACACTTTTTTGGCGATTCTGGCCCGTTCATGGACTATTACTCACTGTTTTGGGGTCCCGGTGATTTCAGCGATTAACGAACCACAGGGTGTGTTTACGTGTCGGTCATCAACACTCGCGATTTTGGCGATTCGGCCCGTTTCATGGACTATTACTCACTGTTTTGGGGTCCCGGTGATTTCAACGATTAACGAACCACAGGGTGTGTTTACGTGTCGATCAACACTTTCGCGATTTTGGCGATTCGGCCCGTTCATGGACTATTACTCACTTTTTTGGGGTCCCGGTGATTTCAGCGATTAACGAACCCTAGGGTGTGTTTACGTGTCGGTCATCAACACTCACAATTTTGGCCGATTCTGGCCCGTTTCATGGACTATTACTCACTGTTTTGGGGTCCTAGAGTGATTTCAATGATTAACGAACCCTAGGGTGTGTTTACGTGTCGGTCATCAACACTCGCGTTTTGGCGATTCGGCCCGTTTCATGGACTATTACTCTTGTTTTGGGGTCCCGGTGATTTCAATGATTAACGAACCACAGGGTGTGTTTACGTGTCGGTCATCAACACTTTCGCGTTTTGGCGATTCGGCCCGTTCATGGACTATTACTCACTGTTTTGGGGTCCCGGTGATTTCAATGATTAACGAACCACAGGGTGTTTTTACGTGTCGGTCATCAACACTTTCGCGATTTGGCGATTCGGCCCGTTCATGGACTATTACTCACTGTTTTGGGGTCCCGGTGATTTCAACGATTAACGAACCACAGGGTGTGTTTACGTGTCGGTCATCAACACTTTCATGAGTTTTGGCGATTCGGCCCGTTCATGGACTATTACTCACTGTTTTGGGGTCCTAGAGTGATTTCAACGATTAACGAACCACAGGGTGTGTTTACGTGTCGGTCATCAACACTTTCGTGTTTTGGCGATTCGGCCCGTTCATGGACTATTACTCACTGTTTTGGGGTCCCGGTGTGATTTCAGCGATTAACGAACCACAGGGTGTGTTTACGTGTCGGTCATCAACACTCACGATTTTGGCGATTCTGGCCCGTTCATGGACTATTACTCACTGTTTTGGGGTCCTAGGTGATTTCAACGATTAACGAACCACAGGGTGTGTTTACGTGTCGGTCATCAACACTTTCGCGATTTTGGCGATTCTGCCCGTTCATGGACTATTACTCACTGTTTTGGGGTCCCGGTGATTTCAATGATTAACGAACCACAGGGTGTGTTTACGTGTCGGTCATCAACACTTTCGCGTTTTGGCGATTCGGCCCGTTCATGGACTATTACTCACTGTTTTGGGGTCCTAGAGTGATTTCAACGATTAACGAACCACAGGGTGTGTTTACGTGTCGGTCATCAACACTTTCGCGTTTTGGCGATTCGGCCCGTTCATGGACTATTACTCACTGTTTTGGGGTCCCGGTGATTTCAGCGATTAACGAACCGAAGTTTGTTCGAGTCCCGGATGTGATCACGGACATGACGAGGAGTCTCAAATGGTCGAGACATAAAGATTGATATATTGGGCGACTATATTCGACACCGGAAGTGTTCCGGACGTTTTGGAGAAAACCGGAGTGCCGGAGGCTTACCGAACCCCCCGGCGAAGTAATGGGCCCTATGGGCCTTAGTGGAGAGAGAGGGCAGCCAGCAAGGGCAGCGCGCCTCCCCCCCGGGTCCGACTGACTAGGAGGGGGCGGCGCCTCTTCCCTCTCCTCTCCCGCTTCCTTTCCCCTCCTACTAGGAGTAGGAAAGGGGAGTCCTACTCCTACTAGGAGGAGGACTCCTCCTCTGGCGCGCCTCTAGGGCCAGCCGGCCTCCCCTGCTCCTTTATATACGGGGCGGGGGCACCCTAGGACACACAAGTTGATCTACGGATCGCCCTTAGCCGTGTGCGGTGCCCCCTCCACCATAATCCACCTCGGTCATATCGTCATGAGTTTAGGCGGCCTGCGCCGTAGAACATCATCATCGTCACCATGCCGTCGTGCTGACGGAACTCATCCCCGAAGCTTTGCTGGATCGGAGCCCGGGGATCGTCATCAAGCTGAACGTGTGCTGAACTCGGAGGAGCCGTACGTTCGGTGCTTGGATCGGTCGGATCGTGAAGACATACGACTACATCAACCGCGTTGTCATAACGCTTCAGCTTACGGTCTACGAGGGTACGTGGACAACACTCTCCCCTCTCGTTGCTATGTCATCACCATGATCTTGCGTGTGCGTAGGAATTTTTTCGAAATTACTACGTTCCCCAACAGTGGCATCCGAGCCTAGTTTTATGCCTAGATGTCATATGCACGAGTAGAACACAAGTGAGTTGTGGGCGATACAAGTCATACTGCTTACCAGCATGTCATACTTTGGTTCGGCGGTATTGTGAGATGAAGCGGCCCGAACTGATATTACGCGTACGCTTATGCGAGACTGGTTTCACCGTTACGAGCACTCGTGCTTAAAGGTGGCTGGCGGGTGTCTGTCTCTCTCACTTTAGCTGAATCGAGTGTGGCTACGCCCGGTCCTTGCGAAGGTTAAAAGAGCACTAACTTGACGAACTATCATTGTGGTTTTGATGCGTAGGTAAGAACGGTTGTTGCTAAGCCCGTAGCAACCACGTAAAACTTGCAACAACAAAGTAGAGGACGTCTAACTTGTTTTTGCAGGGCATGTTGTGATGTGATATGGTCAAGACGTGATGCTATATTTTATTGTATGAGATGATCATGTTTTGTAACCGGAGTTATCGGCAACTCGCAGGAGCCATATGGTTGTCGCTTATTGTATGAAATGCAACGCTCAGTAATTGCTTTACTTTATCACTAAGCGGTAGTGATAGTCGTAGAAGCAATAGATGGCATAACGACAATGATGCGACGATGGAGATCAAGGTGTCGCGCCGGTGACGATGGTGATCACGACGGTGCTTCGAAGATGGAGATCACAAGCACAAGATGATGATGGCCATATCATACCACTTAGATTGATTGCATGTGATGTTTATCCTTTATGCATCTTATCTTGCTTTGATTGATGGTAGCCTTTTAAGATGATCTCTCACTAAAATTATCAAGAAGTGTTCTCCCTGAGTATGCACCGTTGCCAAAGTTCGTCGTGCCCAGACACCACGTGATGATCGGGTGTGATAAGCTCTACGTCCATCTACAACGGGTGCAAGCCAGTTTTGCACACGCAGAATACTCAGGTTAAACTTGACGAGCCTAGCATTTGCAGATATGGCCTCGGAACACGGAGACCAAAAGGTCGAGCGTGAATCATATAGTAGATATAATCAACATAGTGATGTTCACAATTGAAAACTACTCCATCTCACGTGATGATCGGTTATGGTTTAGTTGATTTGGATCACGTGATCACTTAGATGACTAGAGAGATGTCTGTCTAAGTGGGAGTTCTTAAGTAATATGATTAATTGAACTTAAATTTATCATGAACTTAGTACCTGATAGTATTTTGCTTGTCTATGTTTGTTGTAGATAGATGGCTCGTGTTATTGTTCCGTTGAATTTTAATGCGTTCCTTGAGAAAGCAAAGTTGAAAGATGATGGTAGCAATTACACGGACTGGGTTCGTAACTTGAGGATTATCCTCATTGCTGCACGTAATAATTACGCCCTGGAAGCACCGCTGGTGCCGTGCATGTTGTTGATGTAACCGACGCGTTAAAACGTCTGGCGAGCAAAGCGATGACTACTCGATAGTTCAACGTGCCATGCTTTACGGCTTAGAACCGGTCTTCAACGACGTTTTGAACGTCATGGAGCATATGAGATGTTCCAGAGTTGAAGTTAATATTTCAAGCAAATGCCCGGATTGAGAGATATGAAGTCTCCAATAAGTTCTATAGCTGCAAGATGGAGGAGAATAGTTCATCGGGAGCATATACTCAAAATGTCAGGGTATAATAATCACTTGATTCAACTGGGAGTTAATCTTCCGATGATAGCGTCATTGACAAATTCTACAATCACGCCACCAAGCTACAAGAGCTTCGTGATGAACTATAATATGCAAGGGATGAACAAGACAATTCGAGCTCTTCGCAATGCTAAAAGCTGCGGAGGTAGAAATCAAGAAGGAGCATCAAGTGTTGATGGTCAACAAGACCACTAGTTTCAAGAAAAGGGCAAAGGGAAGAAGAAGGAACTTCAAGAAGAACAGTAGCAAGTTGCTGCTCAAGACAAGAAACCTAAGTCCGGACCTAAGCCTGAAACTGAGTGCTTCTCTTGCAAGCGATCGACACTTTGAAGCGGAACTGCCCCAAGTATTTGGCGGATAAGAAGGATGGCAAGGTGAACAAAGGTATATGTGATATACATGTTATTGATGTGTACCTTACTACAGCTCGCATAGCACTGGTATTTGATACTGGTTACTGTTGCTAATATTTGCAACTCAAAGCAGGACTACGGAATAAGCGAGCATCGCCAAGGATGAGGTGACGATGCGCGTGGGAAGCGGTTCCAAAGTCGATGTGATCGCGGTCGGCACGCTACCTCTACATCTACCTTCGGATTAGTTTTAGACCTGAATAATTGTTATTTGGTGCCGCGTTGAGCATGAACATTATATCTGGATCTTGTTTGATGCGAGACGGTTATTCATTTAAATCAGAGAATAATGGTTGTTCTATTTATATGAGTAATATCTTTTATGGTCATGCACCCTTGAAGAGTGGTCTATTTTTATTGAATCTCGAAAGTAGTGATACACATATTCATAATGTCGAAGCCAAAAGATGCAGAGTTGATAATGAAAGTGCAACTTATTTGTGGCACTGCCGTTTAGGTCATATCGGTGTAAAGCGCATGAAGATGTTGGAAATATGCCCTAGAGACAATAATAAATTAGTTATTATTATATTTCCTTGTTCATGATAATCGTTTATTATCCATGCTATAATTGTATTGATAGGAAACTCAGATACATGTGTGGGTACATAGACAACACCATGTCCCTAGTGAGCCTCTAGTTGACTAGCTCGTTGATCAACAGATGGTTACGGTTTCCTGACCATGGACATTGGATGTCATTGATAACGGGATCACATCATTAGCAGAATGATGTGATGGACAAGACCCAATCCTAAGCTTAGCACAATGATCGTAGTTCGTATGCTAAAGCTTTTCTAATGTCAAGTATCATTTCCTTAGACCATGAGATTGTGCAACTCCCGGATACCGTAGGAATGCTTTGGGTGTACCAAACGTCACAACGTAACTAGGTGGCTATAAAGGTGCACTACAGGTATCTCCGAAAGTGTCTGTTGGGTTGGCATGAATCGAGACTGGGATTTGACACTCCGGTAAACGGAGAGGTATCTCTGGGCCCACTCGGTAGGACATGATCATAATGTGCACAATGAGACCAAGGGGTTGATCACGGGATGATGTGTTATGGAACGAGTAAAGTGACTTGTCGGTAACGAGATTGAACAAGGTATTGGCATACCGATATCGAATCTCGGGCAAGTACAATACCGCTAGACAAAGGGAATTGTATACGGGATCGATTGAGTCCTTGACATCGTGGTTCATCTGATGAGATCATCGTGGAACATGTGGGAGCCAACATGGGTATCCAGATCCCGCTGTTGGTTATTGACCGGAGAACGTCTCGGTCATGTCTACATGTCTCCCGAACCCATAGGGTCTACACACTTAAGGTTCGATGACGCTAGGGTTATAAAGGAAGTTTGTATGTGGTTACCGAATGTTGTTCGAAGTCCCGGATGAGATCCCAAATGTCACGTGGAGTTCCGGAATGGTCCGGAGGTAAAGATTTATATATGGAGAGTTGTTGTTCGGGTTCCGGGAAAAGTTCGGGTTTTTCCGGTATTGTACCAGGAAGCTTCCAGAAGGTTCCGGAGGATTCTGGAGGGGTCCGGAGGTCCGGAAATTGTTCCACCACGTCCAATACAGTAGCATGGGCGGGGCGCCCTAGCCTTAATGGGCCAGGTGCACCAGCCCCCCAAGGCCCATGCGCATGGGAAGGGGAAAACCCTAAGGGGGAGGGCCTCCACTTGACTTGGGAGGCACTCCTCCCCCCTTGGCCGCCGCCCCCAGCCCTAGATGGGATCTAAGGGGGCCGGCCCCCTCTTCCCCCCACCTATAAAGAGTGGAGGGGTGGGAGGGCAGCCGCACCACAAGTTCTAGCGCAGCCCTACCTCTCTCCCTTCTCCTCTCCCGCGGTGCTTGGCAAAGCCCTGCTGGATTGCCACGCTCCTCCATCACCACCACGCCGTTGTGCTGCTGCTGGATGGAGTCTTCCTCAACCTCTCCCTCTCTCCTTGCTGGATTAAGGCATGGGAGACGCCACCGGCTGTACGTGTGTTGAACGCGGAGGTGCCGTCCGCTCGGCACTAGGATCTCCGGTGATTTGGATCATGACGAGTCGACTCCTTCAACCCCGTTCTCTTGAACGCTTCCGCTTAGCGATCTACAAGGGTATGTAGATGCACTCTCCTTCCCCTCTTTGCTGGTTTCTCCATAGATAGATCTTGGTGACACGTAGGAAAATATTGAATTTCTGCTACGTTCCCCAACAGTGGCATCATGAGCTAGGTCTATTGCGTAGATTCTTTGCACGAGTAGAACACAAAGTAGTTGTGACCGTTGATTTTGTTCAATATGCTTACCGTTACTAGTCCAATCTTGATTCGGCGGCATTGTGGGATGAAGCGGCCCGGACCGACCTTACACGTACACTTACGTGAGACAGAGTTCCACCGATGACATGCACTTGTTGCATAAGGTGGCTAGCGGTGCCGCCTCTCCACTTTAGTTGGATCGGATTCGATGAAAAGGGTCCTTATGAAGGGTAAATAGCAATTGACATATCACGTTGTGGTTTTTATGTGGGGAAGAAACGTTCTTGCTAGAAACCCATAGCAGCCACGTAAAACATGCAAACAACAATTAGAGGACGTCTAACTTGTTTTTGTAGGGTATGCTATGTGATGTGATATGGCCAAGAAGAATGTGATGAATGATATGCGATGTATGAGATTGATCATGTTCTTGTAATAGGAATCACGACTTGCATGTCGATGAGTATGACAACCGGCAGGAGCCATAGGAGTTGTCTTAATTTATTGTATGACCTGCGTGTCATTGAACAATGACATGTAATTACTTTACTTTATTGCTAACCGGTAGCCATAGTAGTAGAAGTAATAGTTGGCGAGACAACTTCATGAAGACACGATGATGGAGATCATGATGATGGAGATCATGGTGTCATGCCGGTGACGATGATGATCATGGAGCCCCGAAGATGGAGATCAAAAGGAGCAAAATGATATTCGCCATATCATGTCACTATTTGGTTGCATGTGATGTTTATCATGTTTATGCATCTTATTTGCTTAGAACGACGCTAGTAAATAAGATGATCCCTCATTAAAATTTCAAGAAAGTGTTCCCCCTAACTGTGCACCGTTGCGAAAGTTCGTTGTTTCGAAGCACCACGTGATGATCGGGTGTGATAGATTCTTACGTTCACATACAACGGGTGTAAGCCAGATTTACACACGCGAAACACTTAGGTTGACTTGACGAGCCTAGCATGTACAGACATGGCCTCGGAACACAAGAGACCGAAAGGTCGAGTATGAGTCGTATAGTAGATACGATCAACATGAAGATGTTCACCGATGATGACTAGTCCGTCTCACGTGATGATCGGACACGGCCTAGTTGACTCGGATCATGTAATCACTTAGATGACTAGAGGGATGTCTATCTGAGTGGGAGTTCATAAGATGAACTTAATTATCCCGAACATAGTCAAAAGATCTTTGCAAATTATGTCGAAGCTCGCGCTTTAGTTCCTTGCTTAGATATGTTCCTAGAGAAAATATAGTTGAAAGTTGACATGGCGATTATGCGGACGTAAGAAAGCTTATGTCCTTAATGCACTGCTCAAGTCTTTGAACCCCAAACGTCGTTTGTGGATGTTGCGAACATCAGACATACACGTTTTGATAACTACGTGATAGTGCAGTTAAACGGTTTAGAGTTGAGGCACCAAAGACGTTTTAGAAACGTCGCGGAACATATGAGATGTTTCGAGGGCTGAAATTGAGATTTCAGGTTCGTGCCCACGTCAAGAGGTATGAGACCTCCGACGATTTTCTTAGCCTGCAAACTAAGGGAGAAAAGCTCAATCGTTGAGCTTGTGCTCAGATTTTCTGAGTACAACAATCTTATATTTACTAATTGGAGGCACCATACGAGACACCACATTAAACCTTAGAATTAAGAATTTTTGACCATGCGATTAATATATGAGTCATCTACAGCCGTAGGATGAACTATGAGAGACCAACCCTCATGTCCCACGGAGAAGAGTCCTCCTCCCCGTGATTTCTCTTTGTCTCTCTAAAAAAATCTGAATGCCCAGATTTCGCGTACACAAGAGGAGTCCTTTTACCATCCGATTAGTATAGAAAATTAAACTTTAGAATTAAGATTTTTTGACCATGCGATTGATATACGATTCATCTATAGCCGTATAGCTGTAGGATGAACTATGAGAGACCAGCCCTCGTGTCCCATGTACAAGAGTCCTCCTCCCCGTGATTTTTCTTTGTTTCTGTAAAAAACTGAGTGCCCAGATTTCATGTACAAAAGAGGAGTTCTTTTACCATCCTATTAATATAGAATAAATTATATGAGTTCATCTCTAAGCTTTTTTGCTCTTTTATGCCAGATACGAGAGTCCTCCTCCCCTTGATTTCCTCCGTTTCTCTGAAAAAAAAACTGTGTGCCTAGATTTGATGTACACACGGGGAGTCCCTACCTTCATCTCTCTCTGTTTCTCTGGAATAAAAAAACGAGGGTCGTCTCCTCCTAGATTTGACGTACGCAAGAGGGTTCCTCCCCTTCGTCTCTCTCTCTGTTTCCATCGAATCAAAAATCTTGGCATCATCTTCCCCGATGTGACTACGAAACCAGTAAGCTGCAACTGGCGGCATCAGCCAGTGCATGACGTTCGCATCTGCCTTCCCAAGGCCTCTTCAATGTATCATACATATTTTATGGCCCCAGGCCTCCATAGCAAGCAGCAGCAATGGCTGAAGTTTCCACCATCTGGATAAAGGTCGCACAGCCTTAGTGTTGGCCGGAACCCTGTACTCTGCACCATAGTAAGTTTCGCTAATCTCATGTAAACAACATGATAATTTCTCTAATGTTTGATCCGTGTGCTGATTCGATCTGGATAAGTTTAGATCACATGTTCTTTTAGGGCCGGTGCAATTGAGCTATAAGAGCATTGGTCGTGCAGAAATACTGTATGGACCTTCCAAGGCTTCGCTTTGATATAAAATCAATATTTGTTTATCTGGTACGTGTTGTTGCTAGCATAGTTTATCTCGAGATCTTATCGGCGAGCCAACATAGTTCAAAATAATATCAGATGTTGAATGGTATGGTACAATTATTCTTTGGAAATTATATTTGTTGTCCAATTGTGGGATTTGTTGTAAGTTTGTAACTACATCTGATCTTTCTAGATAATTTTTTGGTGCTGACTATGCAGATCATTGCTCATGCATTAGTTTATCTCATGATGGTGGCATGTAGGCTATAATCAAAAATTCCATCTAGAGTCTTAATGTGTGTGATACATGTACGAAAGCATAGGTTTATGAATAATCAAAGACACAGTATACACCATTCCCAAGTTTTCATATTCATTAAGTTCATCATCAGTAGTTCGATAGAATTGATATGTCTATGTTAATCCACCCATATTTTCCTTTTAGTAATAGAAGATTTGGATGTCTCAGATAAATCATGTTTCACAGATTTGATTATGTATATTAACAAGGAATACCAAGGTAGCTTATTGTTTGGCTTAGTTAGGAGAAAAAAAGATTTTTGGTGTGTTGATCTGCCTTTGTATGTGGCTTTTCGTGATTTTAATGAACATGTTTATCAATCTCTGAATATCTCCGCATTCAGAACATTTTTTATCGTATTCTCACTTCAATTTTGGTACAATTGTTTGTACAAATTTCTGCCGCAGCATTGAGGTATTGTAATATATATTTGTCCTTCTCTATAACAATGGATACATCAGTGATGCCCTCTAATATCATTCATTTTTACAAGGTAGTTGTTTTTGCAGACCTGTGGTAATATTTTAGGAAGCAAACATGGTTAGTATCCGCAGGACTCTCCATGAAGTGTAGCCTTTAACGATCTCATCAACAAGGCCACATGATCTTCAGTCTTTTGCAAGGCCAACCCCATCAACAATGCATTTAGCTACATATGCATATAGTATCAATTATTAGTGAGATGCTTCTACACGAAACATTGGTTTCACACTAATTGTTTTTATGGGATTTCGTGCTATTTTTATGGTGTTTTTATAAAAATATCGTACGAGATGAGAAATTAAAGCGGACATAATAAGAAAAACTGGGTATAATGGCACAGCATAATGAAACTTAGTTTATGTTGGTCCTATACTCCTATTGGCAACCAATATTTCGGTTTTAAGGTTTAATTTAATACTTTTTCGTCCATTTAAATATATGATTACTAAGATTACATATGTTTTCCATGTACGAACAAGAATGTAAAATTAAACACATAAATCGTTTGGGAAGTGAGGGGTTAAGAATTCATACCATCGAAAAGATTGGACTTTCATGTTTGCAATTTATTTTTGATAAATGATAATATCTTAGATATTGTTATAAACATTATAGTCCTTTCTTTTCCAAAACATACCCGGATTAAGACTTCATACCATTAAGACTTCATACCCGGATTAGGACTTTCTTTTTAAAACCATGCTCATGAGATATTAATGAGTATGTCCCTTTTGTACTATATTTAAATAAAAAATTGTGTATACAATACATATTGGAATATCGCCATAATCCTAGGCCGTGCAGGTGCACGGGTTGTTGACTAGTCACTTGAATCGAGTGGGAGTTGATCTTCCAGATGAGATAGTGATGTTTCTTCAAAGTCATTGCCACCAAGCTGCTAGAGCTTCGTGATGAACTATAACATATCAGGGATAGATATGATGATCCTTGAGGTATTCGCGATGTTTGACACCGCGAAAGTAGAAATCAAGAAGGAGCATCAATTGTTGATGGTTGGTGAAACCACTAGTTTCAAGAAGGGCAAGGGCAAGAAGGGATACTTCATGAAACGGCAAATCAGCTGCTGCTCTAGTGAAGAAACTCAAGGTTGAACCCAAACCCGAGACTAAGTGCTTCTGTAATAAGGGGAACAACCACTGGAGCAGAATTATCCTAGATACTTGGTAGATAAGAAGGCTGGCAAGGTCGATAGAAGTATATTGGATATACATTATGTTAATGTGTACTTTACTAGTACTCCTAGTAGCACCAGGGTATTAGATACGGTTCGGTTACTAAGTGTTAGTAACTCAAATAAAAGAGCTACGGAATAAACGGAGACTAGCTAAAGGTGAGTGACGATATGTGTTGAAGTGTTTCCAAGTTTGATATGATCAAACATCGCACGCTCCCTCTACCATCAAGATTAGTATTAAACCTGAATAATTGTCATTTGGTGTTTGCGTTGAGCATAGACATGATTGGACTATGTCTATCGCAATACGGTTATTCATTTAAGGAGAATAATGGTTACTCTATTTATTTGAATAATACCTTCAATGGTCTTGCACCTAAAGGAATGATTTATTGAATCTCGATCGTAGTGATACACATTTTCATGCCAAGAGATATAAGATAGTAATGATAGTACCACTTACTTGTGGCACTGCCAAGTAAGTCATATTGGTGTAAAACGCATGTAGAAGCTCCATGTTGATGGATCTTTGGACTCACTCGTTTTGAAAAGTTTGAGACATGCGAACCATGTCTATTGGTGTATACGCATGAAGAAACTCCATGCAGATGGATCGTTTGACTCACTTGATTTTGAATCACTTGAGACATGCAAATCATACCACATGGGCAAGATGACTAAAAAGCCTCGTTTTTCAGTAAAATGGAACAAGATAGCAACTTGTTGGAAGTAACAAATTTTGATGTGTGCAGTCCAATGAGTGTTGAGGCATGCAGTGAATATCGTTATGTTCTTACTTCACAGATTATTCGAGTAGAAGTTGAGTATATTTACTTGATGAAACACAAGTCTGAATTATTGAATGGTTCGAGTAATTTGAGAGTGAAGTTCAAGATCATCGTGACAAGAGGATAAAATGTCTATGATATGATCATAGAGATGAGTATCTGAGTTACGAGCCTTGGCGCGCAATTAAGACATTGTGGAAATTGTTTCACAATTAATACCGCCTAGAACACCATAGTTTGATGATGTGTCCGAACATCATAGTTGCACCCTATTGGATATGGTGCGTACCATGATGTCTCTTATCGAATTACCACTATCGTTTATGGGTTAGGCATTAGAGACAACCACATTCACTTTAAATAGGGCACCACGTAATTCCGTTTGAGATGACACCGTATGAACTATGGTTTAGAGAAACCTAAGCTGTCATTTCTTAAAGGTTTGGGGCTGCGACGCTTATGTGAAAAAGTTTCAGGTTGATAAGCTCGAACCCAAAGCGGATAAAATGCATCTTCATAGGACACCCAAAACAGTTGGGTATACCTTCTAATTCAGATCCGAAAGCAATAGGGATTGTTTCCTGAATCGGGTCCTTTCTCGAGGAAAAGTTTGTCTCGAAAAGTTGAGTGGGAGGATGGTGGAGACTTGATATGGTTATTGAACCGTCACTACAACTAGTGTGTAGCAGGGCACATGAAGTTGTTCCTGTGGCACCTACACCAATTGAAGTAGAAGCTTATGATAGTGATCATGAAACTTCGGGTCAAGTCACTACCGTACCTCGTAGGGGTGACAAGGATGCGTACTACTTCAGAGTGGTACAGTAATCCTGTCTTGAAGGTCATGTTGCTAGACAACAATGAACCTATGAGCTATGGAGAAGCAATGGTGGGCCTAAATTCCGACAAATGGTTAGAAGCCATGAAATCCGAGATAGGATCCATGTATCAGAACAAAGCATGGACTTTGGTGGATTTGCCCAATGATCGGCAAGCCATTGAGATAAATGGATCTTTAAGAAGAAGACGGACGTGGATGGTAATGTCACCATCTATGAAGCTCGACTTGTGGCGAAGAGTTTTTCACAAGTTCAAGTAGTTGACTACGATGAGATTTTCTCATCCGTAGCAATGCCTAAGTCCGTCGGAATCACATTAGCATTAGCTGCATTTATGAAATCTGGCAGATGGATGTCAAAATGAGTTTCCTTACAAGTCTTCGTAAGGAAAGGTTGTATGTCATACAATCAGAAAGTTTTTGTCGATCCTAAGGATGCTAAAAGGTATGATGGCTCCAGCGATCCTTCTAAGGACTGGAGTAAGCATCTCGGAGTTGGAATGTGCGTTTTGATGAGATGATCAAAGATTTTGGGTTTATACAAAGTTTATGATAAACTTGTATTTCCAAAGAAGTGAGTGGGGGCACTATGGAATTTCTGAAGAGTATATGTTATTGACATATTGTTGATCAGAAATGATGTAGAATTTCTGGAAAGCATATAGGTTATTTGAAAAGTGTTTTTCAATGGAAAACCTGGATTAAGCTACTTGAACATTGACCATCAAGATCTATAATGATAGATCAAAAACGCTTAATGGTAGTTTCAAAATGAGCACATACCTTGACATGATCTTGAAGGTGTTCAAGATGGATCAGTCAAAGGAGTTCTTGCCTGAGTTGTAAGGTATGAAGTTAAGACTTAAAGCTCGACCACGGCAGAAAAGAGAGAAAGGCCGAAGGTCGTCCCCTATGCTTTAGACGTAGGCTCTACAGTATGCTATGTTGTGTACCGCACCGGAAGTGTGCCTTTCCATGAGTCAGTCAAGGGGTACAAGAATGATCCAGGAATGGATCATTGGACAGCGGTCAAAAATTGTCCTTGGAGTAAATAAGGACATGTTTCTCGATTATGGAGGTGATAAAGAGTTTGGCGTAAAGGGTTACATCGATGCAAGCTTTAACACCTATCCGAGTGACTCTGAGTAGCAAGCGGATACGATAGTGGAGCGACCATTTGGAATAGCTCCAAGTGGAGCGTGGAAGCAGCATTCTGAGTAATGACCTAGAGATTTGCGAAATCTGCACCCATTGACTAAAACCTCTCTCACAAGCAAAACATGATCAAACCCCAGAACTCATTGAGTCTTAATCACATGATGATGTGAACTAGTTTATTGACACTAGTAAACTCTTTGGATGTTGGTCACATGGCGATGTGACGTGTGAATGTTAATCACATGACGATGTGAACTAGATTATTGACTCTAGTGCAAGTGGGAAACTGTTGGAAATATGCCCTAGATACAGTAATAAATTAGTTATTATTATATTTCCTTGTTCATGATAATCGTTTATTATCCATGCTATAATTGTACTGATAGGAAACTCAGATACATGTGTGGGTACATAGACAACACCATTTCCCTAGTGAACCTCTAGTTGACTAGCTCGTTGATCAACAGATGGTTATGGTTTCCTGGCCATGGACATTAGATGTCATTGATAACGGGATCACATCATTAGCAGAATGATGTGATGGACAAGACCCAATCCTAAGCCTAGCACAAAGATCGTAGTTCGTATGCTAAAGCTTTTCTAATGTAAAGTATCATTTCCTTAGACCATGAGATTATGCAACTCCCGGATACCGTAGGAATGCTTTGGGTGTACCAAACGTCACAACGAATCGGGTGGCTATAAAGGTGCACTACTGGTATTTCGAAAGTGTCATTGGGTTGGTACGAATCGAGATCGGATTTGTCACTCCGTAAACGGAGAGGTATCTCTGGGCCCACTCGGTAGGACATCATCATAATGTGCACAATGTGACCAAGGGGTTGATCACGGGATGATGTGTTACGGAACGAGTAAAGAGACTTGCTGGTAACGAGATTGAACAAGGTATCGGCATATCGACGATCGAATCTCGGGCAAGTACAATACCGCTAGACAAAGGGAATTGTATACGGGATCGATTGAGTCCTTCACATCATGGTTCATCTGATGAGATCATCGTGGAACATGTGGGAGCCAACATGGGTATCCAGATCCCGCTGTTGGTTATTGACCGGAGAACGACTCGGTCATGTCTACATGTCTCTCAAACCCGTAGGGTCTACACACTTAAGGTTCGATGACGCTAGGGTTATAAAGGAAGTTTGTATGTGGTTACCGAATGTTCTTCGGAGTCTCGGATGAGATCACGTACGTCACGAGGAGTTCCGGAATGGTCCGGAGGTAAAGATTTATATATGGAAAGTTGTTGTTGGGTTCCGGAAAAGTTCGGGTTTTTCGGTATTGTACCGGAAGCTTCGAGAAGGTTCCGGGATTCGGAGGGGTCCGGAGGTCCGGAAATTGTTCCACCACGTCCAATACAGTAGCATGGGCTGTAGGGGCACCCTGCCTAATGGGCCAGGGCACCAGCCCCCAAGGCCCATGCGCATGGGAAGGGAAAACCCTAAGGGAGGGCCTCCACTTGACTTGGGAGGCACTCCTCCCCCCTTGGCCGCCGCCCCCAGCCCTAGATGGGATCTAAGGGGGCCGGCCCCCTCTTCCCCCCACCTATAAATAGTGGAGGGGTGGGAGGGCAGCCGCACCACATGTTCTGGCGCAGCCCTACCTCTCTCCCTTCTCCTCTCCCGCGGTGCTTGGCGAAGCCCTGCAGGATTGCCATGCTCCTCCATCACCACCACGCCGTTGTGCTGCTGCTGGATGGAGTCTTCCTCAACCTCTCCCTCTCTCCTTGCTGGATCAAGGCATGGGAGACGTCACCGGGCTGTACATGTGTTGAACGCGGAGGTGCCGTCCGTTCGGCACTAGGATCTCCGATGATTTGGATCACGACGAGTACGACCCCTTCAACCCCGTTCTCTTGAACGCTTCCGCTTAGCGATCTACAAGGGTATGTAGATGCAGTCTCCTTCCCCTCGTTGCTGGTTTCTCCATAGATAGATCTTGGTGACACATGGGAAAATTTTGAATTTCTGCTACATTTCCCAACAGAAGAAACTCCATACTGATGGACTTTTGGAATCACTTAATTATGAATCACTTGGTACTTGCGAACCGTGCCTCATGGGCTAGATGACTAAAACACCGTTCTCCGGTACTATGGAGAGAGCAACAGATTTGTTGGAAATCATACATACAGATGTATGTGGTCCGATGAATGTTGAAGCTCGTGGCGGATATCGTTATTTTCTCACCTTCACAGATGATTTGAGCAGATATGGGTATATCTACTTAATGAAACACAAGTCTGAAACATTTGAAAAGTTCAAAGAATTTTAGAGTGAAGTGGAAAATCATCGTAACAAGAAAATAAAGTTTCTACGATCTGATCATGGAGGAGAATATTTGTGTTACGAGTTTGTTTTACATTTGAAACAATGCGGAATAGTTTCGCAACTCACGCCACCTGGAACACCACAAAGAAATGGTGTGTCCGAACATCGTAATCATACTTTACTAGATATGGTACGATCTATGATGTCTCTTACTGATTTACCGCTATCGTTCTGGGGTTATGCTTTAGAGACGGCCGCATTCACGTTAAATAGGGCACCATCAAAATCCGTTGAGATGACGCCTTATGAACTGTGGTTTGGCAAGAAGCCAAAGTTGTCGTTTCTTAAAGTTTGAGGATGTGATGCTTATGTGAAGAAACTTCAACCAGATAAGCTCGAACCTAAATCGGAGAAATGTGTCTTCATAGGATACCCAAAAGAGACTGTTGGGTACACCTTCTATCACAGAGAAGGCAAGACATTCGTTGCTAAGAATGGATCCTTTCTAGAGAAGGAGTTTCTCTCGAAAGAAGTGAGTGGGAGGAAAGTAGAACTTGATGAGGTTACTGTGCCTACTCCCTTATTGGAAAGTAGTTCATTACAGAAATTGGTTCCTGTGACACCTACACCAATTAGTGAGGAAGCTAATGATATTGATCATGAAACTTCAGATCAAGTTTCTACTGAACCTCGTAAGTCTACCAGAGTAAGATCCGCACCAGAGTGGTACAGTAATCCTATTCTGGAAGTCATGTTACTTGACCATGATGAACCTACAAACTATGAGGAAGCGTTGATGAGCCCAGATTCCGCAAAATGGCTAGAGGCCATGAAATCTGAGATGGGATCCATGTATGAGAACAAAGTATTGACTTTGGTTGACTTGCCCGATGATCGGCAAGACATTGAGAACAAAAAGACTGACGCTGATGGTAATATAACTGTCTATAAAGCTCGACTTCTTGCGAAAGGTTTTTGACAAGTTCAAGGGGTTGACTACGATGAGACTTTCTCACCCGTAGCGATGCTTAAGTCTGTCCGAATCATGTTAGCTATTGCTACATTTCATGATTATGAAATTTGGCAAATGGATGTCAAAACTGCATTCTTGAATGGATTTCTGGAAGAAGAGTTGTATATGATGCAGCCAGAAGGTTTTGTTGATCCAAAAGGTGCTAACAAAGTGTGCAAGCTCCCGCGATCCATTTATGGACTGGTGCAAGCATCTCGGAGTTGGAATAAACGCTTTGACAAGGTGATCAAAGCTTATGGTTTTATATGCACTTTTGGAGAAGCTTTGTATTTACAAGAAAGTGAGTGGGAGCTCAGAGGCATTTCTTATATTATATGTAGATGACATATTATTAATTGGAAATGATATAGAATTTCTGGATAGCATAAAGGGATATTTGAATAAAAGTTTTTCAATGAAAGACCTCGGTGAAGCTGCTTACATATTGGGCATCAAGATTTATAGAGATAGATCAAGACGCTTAATAGGACTTTCACAAAGCACATACCTTGATAAAATTTTGAAAAAGTTCAAGATGGATCAGGCAAAGAAAGGGTTCTTGCCCGTACTTCAAGGTGTGAAGTTGAGTCAGACTCAATGCCCGACCACAGCAGAAGATAGAGAGAAAATGAAAGATGTTCCCTATGCTTCAGCCATAGGCTCTATCATGTATGCAATGTCAGTGTACCAGACTGACGTATGCTTAGCAATCAGCTTGGCAGAAGGTACCAAAGTAATCCAGGTGGATCATTTGGACAGCGTCAAGAACATCCTAAAATACGAAAAGGACTAAGGATATGTTTCTCGTATATGGAGGTGACAAAGAGCTAGTCGTAAATGGTTATGTCGATGCAAGCTTTGACACTGATCCGGACGATTCTAAATTGCAAACCGGATACATGTTTTTATTAAACGGTGGAGCTGTAAGTTGGTGCAGATCTAAACAAAGCGTCGTGGCGGGATCTACATGTGAAGCGGAGTACATAGCTGCTTCAGAAGCAGCGAATGAAGGAGTCTGGATGAAGGAGTTCATTTCCGATCTAGGTGTCATACCTAGTGCATCGGGACCAATGAAGATCTTCTGTGACAATACTGGTGCAATTGCCTTGGCAAAGGAATCCAGATTTCACAAGAGGACCAAGCACATCAAGAGACGCTTCAATTCCATTCGGGACCAAGTCCAAGTGGGAAACATAGAGATTTGCAAGATACATATGGATCTAAATGTTGCAGACCCGTTGACTAAGCCTCTCTCACAAGCAAAACATGATCAGCACCAAGACTCCATGGGTGTTAGAATCATTACTATGTAATCTAGATTATTGACTCTAGTGCAAGTGGGAGACTGAAGGAAATATGCCCTAGAGGCAATAACAAAAGTTATTATTTATTTCCTCATATCATGATAAATGTTTATTATTCATGCTAGAATTCTATTAATCGGAAACATGATACATGTGTGAATACATAGACAAACATATAGTCACTAGTATGCCTCTACTTGACTAGCTCATTAATCAAAGATGGTTATGTTTCCTAACCATAGACATGTGTTGTCATTTGATTAATGGGATCGCATCATTAGGAGAATGATGTGATTGACATGACCCATTCCGTTAGCCTAGCACTTGATCGTTTAGTATATTCCTATTGCTTTCTTCATGACTTATACATGTTCCTATAACTATGAGATTATGCAACTCCCGTTTACCGGAGGAACACTTTGGGTACTACCAAACGTCACAACGTAATCGGGTGATTATAAAGGAGTACTACAGGTGTCTCCAAAGGTACATGTTGGGTTGGCGATTTGAGATTAGGTTTTGTCACTCCGATTGTCGGAGAGGTATCTCCGTGCCTTCTCGGTAATGCACATCACTATAAGCCTTGCAAGCAATGTAGCTAATGAGTTAGTTACGGAATGATACATTACGTAACGAGTAAAGATACATGCCGGTAACGAGATTGAACTAGGTATTGGATACCGACGATCAAATCTCGGGAAAGTAACATACCGATGACAAAGGGAATAACGTATGTTGTTATGCGGTTTGACTGATAAAGATCTTCGTAGAATATGTAGGAACCAATATGGGCATCCAGGTTCTGCTATTGGTTATTGACCGAGAATAGTTCTAGGTCATGTCTACATAGTTCTCGAACCCGTAGGGTCCACACGCTTAACGTTACGATGACAGTTTTATTATGAGTTTATAAGTTTTGATGTACCGAAGTTTGTTCGGAGTCCCGGATGTGATCAGGGACATGACGAGGAGTCTCAAAATGGTCGAGACATAAAGATTGATATATTGGACGACTATATTCGACACGGAAGTGTTCCGACGTTTTGGAGAAAACCGGAGTGCCGGAGGTTACCGAACCCCCCGGAGAAGTAATGGGCCCTATGGGCCTTAGTGGAAAGAGAGAGGGGCAGCCAGCATGGGCCGCGCGCCCCCTGCCCCTCTGGTCCGAATTGGACTAGAAGGGGGGGCGACGCCCCGCTCTTTCCCTCTCCCTCTCCCCCTTCCTTTCCCCCTCCTAGTAGGAGTAGGAAAGGGGAGTCCTCTACTAGGAGGAGGACTCCTCCTCCTGGCGCGCCTCTAGGGCCGGCCGGCCTCCCCCTTGCTCCTTTGCATACGGGGGCGGGGGGGCACCCTAGGACACACAAGTTGATCTACGGATCGTTCCTTAGCCGTGTGCAGTGCCCCCCTCCACCATAATCCACCTCGGTCGTATCGTCGCGGAGTTTAGGCGAAGCCCTGCGCCGGTAGAACATCATCATCGTCACCACGCCGTCGTGCTGACGGAACTCATCCCCGAAACTTTGCTGGATCGGAGCTCGGGGATCGTCATCAAGCTGAACGTGTGCTGAACTCGGAGGTGCCGTACGTTCGGTGCTTGGATCGGTCGGATCGTGAAGACGTACGACTACATCAACCGCTTTGTCATAACGCTTCCGCTTACGGTCTACGAGGGTACGTGGACAACACTCTCACCTCTCGTTGCTATGTCATGACCATGATCCTGCGTGTGCATAGGAATTTTTTGAAATTACTACGTTCCCCAACAGGTGGTGCCGGTGACGGGACGGTGCGGGTGATTGACGGTGGTTAGGACGGAAACGGGAAGGCACTAAGTAAACCACATCTACATATGCAAACTAAGAGTTATTTTGAGCTCAAATTGCATATCAGTCAAAAAACTACCACATATAATTCCTCCCAAATTACTAAAACCCGCAAATTGCAAGAGCTAATCTTGCAATGAGAGGCGAAAGAACAAAGTTGCTAACCTTTGTGATCACTTGAATGGATGGGGGCCTTCATATCTTGACAAAATTTCGGCAAAATGTGTGATGAGCTCGATAAAGAGGGGAATAACAGAGGAGAGGAAGGAATGAAAGGGGAAGAACAGAGAGCTCGGGCTGGACGAAGGGTTTATATAGGATGATCTTTAGTCCCGGTTGGTAATACAAACCGGGACTAAAGGTGCATCTCTAGTCCCGGTTCGTGCCACGAATCGAGACTAAAGGTGTTGGCGGGGCCGCAGCCTGCCACCACCTCTTCAGTCCTGGATGCGGATTTTCGTGCTGATTTTTTGATATAATATGCGTTTTTTCAACATTGTATGCAAAAGATATGGTCGATTTAATTTTTCCTAACACTTTTTTGCAAAACATGTCAAAATTTCTGTTTTTAAATTTCCCTAACTACTAGATGTAGTAACATAACTACATCTCAAAGGATTTTAATTTTTGAAGTTTTTACCATTTTCTATTGTTTTTTTAAATAGAAAAGGTGATACGGGAGGGGGTAGAGTTTGAAAATTGCCCTTTAGTCCCGGTTTGTGTCTCCAACCGGGACTAAAGGTTAGACCCCTTTAGTCCCCGTTTGTGTCACAAACCGGGTATGACGCCTCGAGACCGATTCTCTAGTCGCCCTCCTTTTATTTATTTTAGTTGTTGCCGCGTGTTTTTTTATGTTTGTTGCATTATCATAATTGTTTTGCATATTCCATTCCTATATATTTATGCCATGATCATGATGAATGCCATTGCCATATTTTGCTTCTTGCATCATGTTCATCTTTAATTATTTGGCATTATGCCAGCCTTTGCCTGATGCATCATAGTATAGCATCGTGCCATTCATGTTTCCAAGTCCATCATGTGCATTGCCCCTACATTATGTTTGTTGATTGCTCCATGTATGATCATGCATCATCACCTCTCCCTTCCTTCTTTATGCAAGTGATTTCTTCCCTGCCCTCATTTATGTTCATTCTTTCCCTAAAAATCCTGTACATTGCCTACACCCTCTCTGCCAATTTTCAGCTCATTTGAAAATGTTTTGGTTGGGTTCAAAAATGGAGCAAGTTTGAATTTAATTCAAACTTGATTTATTTTTCTGCCTCTAAAAAAGGTCCAACCCAATTTTATCAAATTCCATATAACACCAGGGTCATGAGGATATTTTCATATCTCATACACTGCTCTCCTATCCCTCTCTGCATTTTTCTTTTTATTTCTGGTTGAAGAAATATAATAGAAAGACAGAAGCACCAGAGTAGCCCAGCGCAGCATTGCAGCCCAGCCACCAACCGCGGCCCAGCAGCAGCAGCCCGCCTAGCTTCTCCCTCTTTTTCCCGTGGTAAGTTGCCACGCTGGTTACCCGCGACCCCACCTACAACAACCGTTCCCTTCTCCTTTTTCTTCCTCCTCTCGCCACCTCCCCCTCACAGTAAAATAGAGGAGGAGCACACATGGACACCGAGGCAGCCAGCCGAGCCGCGCCTCACCCCTATAAGAAGCCCAGCCTTGCCCCCTAGGGTTTTCCCCTTCCTCTCCCCCTCTCCGCGTCGCCGCCGCAAGGTAGGTCCAAGCCACGCCTCCATAGCCGTCGCCCCTTCCGCCGGAGAGATCCTAGAGCACTTCCACGGCTCTGCCGCATCCATATCCCTCCTCCATCGTCGTCTTCGCTCTGGGTCAACTCACCGACGTCGTCTCGTTCGTTTTCCCACAAGGCCAGGAGCCAGAAGGGCCAAGGCGACGCGATCGTCCTCCTCCCTGTCATCTGCTTCCCCTGCTTCGTCTTCTTCATGGAGCCGAGCTTCATCACGATCAGCGCAGCCCCACGCCGGCTCCTCTGCTTCCCCGACGAGTCCGCCGACTCCAGCAGCACCCCCATGGTGAGCAGTCGCTCCTCCCAGCCTCTTGCCCTTACCGAATCCGTCCGCGTAGCCATCGATCCCGTCGTGCCCGAGGCCATGGACGCCATGGAAGCGAGCAAGCTCGTGCTCTTGCCTTTGTGCACCCCACCTTTGCATGCATCCACACACGGGCGTCCTGGCACCCACGCCGCCCTCGTAGCTCCCACACACACACCGCCTCCTCTGCAGTTTGCCCTGCTTCTCACCCATGCTCGCCAAGCTGTTGTTGTCGCCGCCGTGCCGTGCCCGAGTCGAGCGCGAGCTCGAGGTGGAGCCACTGTACGCGCGCATCCGGTAGATGCACCCTCACCGTCTTCCGCGCGCCCGCCGACGCCTAGTAGCAGAGATGGCGGACGTGTTCGCTCGCAGTTGCCGTGAGCTTTCTCAGCGTAGCCATGGCTGAAGCTCGCCACTTCTCTTGTTTGGTTATCAAGGAGGCCAACTCCTTGTTAAACAACGCACGCAGGAGCCAAACTGGATGGCCTTCCCCTTTGTTACCCAGGCGATCAGGGATCAAATACCCACGGCCGCACCTTTTGTTTTTCACCAAATTTGCTTCACCCAGATCAAGCTCTACTCCTGTTTCATGTTCTGTCAAGTCCACTGTTCAGCACAATCAAGTTAGTAGCCCACTGGTCATCTTAGCTCACAAACAGGAGGAGGTCCTAGGATCGAATCCCATGGAGCCTCAATCCTTTTCCTCTGTTTTATTTTTCTTTTTCCAAAACATGAAAACATCCACTTCGGGCCAATTCTGATTCTGGTTTTACACAGTGCATTACTTTCAGCCCGCATATGTTTTTTTCCCTGTTCACTGCAATTTAGCATTTCTCTAGTGCATGCATAATTACAGAAAAATGCCATCATTTTGAATTGTCAATAGCTAAATATGCATGCATCCAAATTAAATAAAGAATATATGTAAAATGCTTAGAATTTCATGTACTTTCACAATTTGCAGCTTTCATCCCTGTTAAAAATATTTAAAATTGCTGTTTGCATTAATTTACATAAATCACATGCCAAAATGGTTTGTTTCATAACTAAATAACCGTAGCTCGGTTTTAAATGTTCTTTATATGTAAATGGGGTAGAAAATGCATAGATTAACTTGGTGCACTTTATTTTCCTGTTTAACAACATTAAAATATGGTTTAGGGCAGAACAGTACCAAATTCATAAATCACATATGGGGATTTTCCAGAATTATTGTTTGTTGTTTCCGGCCTCATTTAAACTTGCCTAGATAGGTAGTTTTCATATGCTTCACCCCTTTCCATGTGTAATAACCTTTAATATTGTTGGGTAGCATAAACGAGATTAAACTAAATATGTCAATGTGGTGTTTTGTCAATATGCAACGAGTTGCATATTGAGCTCCACTTAACTTGTAGTATTGTTTGTGCACTTTGCCATGCCATGCCTCTTTAAAATGCTTAGAATTTCATGTACTTTCACAATTTGCAGCTTTCATCCCTCTTAAAAATATTTAAAATTGTTGTTTGCATTAATTTACATAAATCACATGCCAAAATGGTTTGTTTCATAACTAAATAACCGTAGCTCGGTTTTAAATGTTCTTTATATGTAAATGGGGTAGAAAATGCATAGATTAACTTGGTGCACTTTATTTTCCTGTTTAACAACATTAAAATATGGTTTAGGGCAGAACAGTACCAAATTTAGCATTTCTCCAGTGCATGCATAATTACAGAAAAATGCCATCATTTTGAATTGTCAATAGCTAAATATGCATGCATCCAAATTAAACAAACAATATATGTAAAATGCTTAGAATTTCATGTACTTTCACAATTTGCAGCTTTCATCCCTGTTAAAAATATTTAAAATTGCTGTTTGCATTAATTTACATAAATCACATGCCAAAATGGTTTGTTTCATAACTAAATAACCGTAGCCCGGTTTTAAATGTTCTTTATATGTAAATGGGGTAGAAAATGCATAGATTAACTTGGTGCACTTTATTTTCCTGTTTAACAACATTAAAATATGGTTTAGGGCAGAATAGTACCAAATTCATAAATCGCATATGGGGATTTTCCAGAATTATTGTTTGTTGTTTCCGGCCTCATTTAAACTTGCCTAGATAGGTAGTTTTCATATGCTTCACCCCTTTCCATGTGTAATAACCTTTAATATTGTTGGGTAGCATAAACGAGATTAAACTAAATATGTCAATGTGGTGTTTTGTCAATATGCAACGAGTTGCATATTGAGCTCCACTTAACTTGTAGTATTGTTTGTGCACTTTGCCATGCCATGCCTCTTTAAACCGGACATGCATCATACTTGTTTGTGCATCATGCCATGTTTATGCTTGTGCATTTACCATGTTGTTTGTTTCTTTACGGTGTTGCTTCTTAGTTTTGGTAATGTTGCAATTGTGAGGATTCGTTCGACTACGCCCGTTCGTCTTCTTCATGGACTCGTTCTTCTTCCTAGCGGGATTTCAGGCAAGATGACCGTCACCTTGGATCTCATTACTATCATTGATATGCTAGTTGCTTCGTTCTATCGCTATGCTGCGCTACCTATGACTTGCTCTTCAAGCCTCCCAATTTGCCGGCGTCCCCTGGGCAACCAGGGTCTACGCCAACCCGACGTATTGCTCATCCGGTGTGCCCTGAGAACGAGATATGTGCAGCTCCTATCGGGATTTGCGGCACATCGGGCGGCTTTGCTGGTCATGTTTTACCATTGTCGAAATGTCTTGTAAACCGGGATTGCGAGACTGATCAAGTCTTCCTGGGAGAAGGAATATCCTTCGTTGACCGTGAGAGCTTGTGATGGGCTAAGTTGGGACACCCCTGTAGGGTATAAACTTTTGAGAGTCGTGCCCGCGGTTATGTGGCAGATGGGAATTTGTTAATGTCCGGTTGTAGATAACTTGACACCAGACCTGAATTAAAACACATCAATCGTGTGTGTAGCCGTGATGGTCTCTTTTCGATGGAGTCCGGGAAGTGAACACGGTCTTTGGGTTATGTTTGACATAAGTAGGAGTTCAGGATCACCTCTTGATCATTGCTAGCTTCACGACCATTCCTTTGCTTCTCTACTCGCTCCCATTTGCGTATGTTAGCCACCATATATGCTTAGTCGCTGCTGCAACCTCACCACTTTACCCTTTCCTTCCCCTTTAAGCTTTGCTAGTCTTGATACCCATGGTAATGAGATTGCTGAGTCCTCGTGGCTCACAGATTACTACAACAACAGTTGCAGGTACAGGTTATGCGATGACCATGACGCGAGAGCGATGTTTGCTTGCTTTGGAGTTCTTCTTCTGCTTCTTCTTTAATCAGGTGATAGGTTCCAGGTCGGCAGCCTGGGCTAGCAGGGTGGATGTCGTTTGAGTCTCTTTTTGTGTTTCATCCATAGTCGGATGTTGCTCTTATGTATTGTGATGCCTTTTGTATGTATCCCCATCTATTATGTAATGTTGATGTAATGATATCCACCTTGCAAAAGCGTCTTCAAGATGCGCTTCTATCCTTGGTGGGACCTTTGAGTTCCTTTAGGATAGGGTCGCATCTTGGGCGTGACACCGGAACTAAAGGGGCTCGTGGGGCGCCGGCCTGACGCCAGCCTGCCACCACCCCTTTAGTCCCCGTTTGTGATACAAACCGGGACTATAGGTCAGAAATGAACCGGCACGATTGCATAGCCGTTCGAACCGGCACTAATGGTCACATTAGTGCCGGTTCATTTACAAACCGGGACTAAAGGGCTGAACATTAGGCCCTTTTTCTACTAGTGAATATGTATTAATATGTTATTTTATATTATTTTTGGGACTAGCCAATTAACCTAGAGCCTAGTGCTGGTTTTTTTACTTTTTTTAGTTTTACAGAAAAAGAATATCTAACGAAGTCCAAACGGAATAAAACTTCCGTGGTGATTTTTCTTAAACCAGAAGACACCTACAAGACTTGGAGATGAAGTCAGAAGACCTGCGAGGCGACGAGAAGCCGTAAGGGCGTGCCCTAGGGGGCGCCCCCCGCTTATGGCCCCCTTGGAGGTCTCCTAACCCTAATCCTTGGCCTATATATTCCCAAATATTCCCAAACCATCAGAGGAGTCCACGAAAATACTTTCCGACCGTTGCAAGTCTCTGTTCCTGTGAGATCCCATCTTGGGGCCTTATCCAGCGATCTGCCGAAGGGGGATTCGATCACGGTGGGCATCTAGATCAACCCTATTGCCCCTCCGATGATCCGTGAGTAGTTTACCACAAACCTACAGGTCATAGCTAGTATCTGGATGGCTTCTTCTCTCTCTCTGATCTTCAATACAAAGTTCTCCTTGATGTTCTTGGAGTTCTATCCGATGTAATCTTCTTTTCCGGTGTGTTTGTCGAGATCCGTTGAATTTTGGATTTATGATCAGATTATATATGAATATTATTTGAATCTTCTCTGAACTCTTATATGCATGATTTGATATCTTTGTATTTCTCTTCGAACTATCGGTTTGGTTTGGCCAACTAGATTGATTTTTCTCGCAATGCGAGAGGTGCTTAGTTTTGGGTTAAATCTTGCATGATCTCACCTAGTGACAAAGTAGGGATAGCGGGACACGTATTGTATTGTTGCCATCAAGGGTAAAAAGATGGGGTTTTCATCATATTGCTTGAGTCTATCCCTCTACATCATGTCATCTTACTTAAGGCGTTACTTCGTTCTTTATGAACTTAATACTGTAGATGCATGCTAGATAGCGGTCGATGTGTGGAGTAATAGTAGTAGATGCATGCAGGAGTCGGTCTACTTGACATGGACGTGATGCCTATATTCATAATCATTGCCTTGGGTATCGTCATAACTTTTCGCTTTTCTATTGATTGCTCGACAGTAATTTATTCACCCACCGTATTATTTTCCTTCAAGAGAGAAGCCTCTAGTGAAACCTGTGGCCCCCGGGTCAATTTTCCATCTTATATTTTCATATCTATAAACCAAAAAACCCAAAAATACCTTGCTGTAATTTATTTGTTTTTATTTTGTTTTACGTTTTAGCAATCTTTTATATCTATCTCTATCAGATCTCACCATTGCAATTGACCGTGAAGGGATTGACAACCCCTTCATCGCATTGGGTGCAAGTGTTTGATTTTTTGTGCAGGTGCATAGATTGGAGACTTGCTTGTGCCTCCTACTGGATTGATACCTTGGTTCTCTAACTGACGGAAATACTTATCTCTACTGTGCTGCGTCACCCTTTCCTCTTCAAGGGAAACACCAACGCAAGCTCAAGAAGTAGCGGCATCAGCCGCTGTCGATGTATTTTTTGGCTGCTTGGCTGCATGTCGCTTCAATTTTTTGTACTATCCCCATCTCTCTCTTAGACACACACACACACACACACCACACTCTCTCTATCTATCTCTTAGTGTGTGCGTGTGCACGAGCAGTTCACATTAGTAAACCCCAACACAAAACCAAATCAGCCGAACTCTCATTATTAGATCTCCAACCCATCACCCCATTAGTTGTTGTGTCAGTTCCACACCACTATATGAAATTGTAGTGCATTGGAGCACCGAGAGGTTAAGGAAGGCGCACTGCTAGGGATCTTGGGACATCTTTGGTTGCTCACATCTATTTTGCCTGCATTGTATGCTTGTCTCAGTTGGGCCTGATTGAGGAAAACCAGGCTAAAAACCAACATAGGCATGTTGTTTAGTTGCATGTATACCATCTAATCTGGCTATGGTGAAACAGAAGGAGGCTGTTTGGTTGTGGGCTTCTTTAGGCGGACACACAAGTCAGGATATTTGATTACATGGAACACACATAGTCTGGTAACCTCCTCGTGGAGGTGGTGAGGTTACCAATACAATAGTAGGTAGAACAAACTAGAGACATACAAAATAGATAGCACATGAACCTGATTAACCTAGTACAGATCTTAAACAAGCTGTCTTAAACAAGCAGGACATAGTCTTAAACAAGCAGAAATCAGTTTAACACTGAACATGAAGCAATCGGAGAACAGAGAGCTCTCTAGACGTTCATGGCGAAGGCGTCGTCGTGCTTCTTGCACTTGGTCAGCACTTCAACGCCATCGTCATTGCCGAGCGCTGTTGGGCCAGGCCCAAGACAGTGCACGGGCGCGCGAAGCCTACGGCGCGTCGAATCTGCTGCTGCATCTGTCGTCTCCCCTCCCGCAACGGCACGCGTTGATTGCGGCGTCGTGGGAGGAGTGGGCGGCGCATGCAGCCTTTAAGGCACCCACCCCGTGATCGTGGCGCAGAGCGGGTCGCTTCACTGTCGCCGGCTCGCTTTTTCGCCACGCGGCCCTCATGCATGGGGGTCGTGGGCGGCGAAGGTGGGAGACCGAGCCGTCACGGGGCGGAGAGGGCGAGTCGGCCCCGCTCCTCTGGCCTCCTTGCTTCCTGATTGGTTGAGCGGGGCGGTTGAGTCCCCACCCCGCCCCTTTAAATAGGGCGGAAGGGGTGCACAACGGCCATACTCATCCATTTCTTCCTTCGCCTTCGTCTTCTGTTCTTCTTGCCGCCATGGAAGGAGGGAATCCCGGCTCCTCGACGGTGGCGGCGCGGGTTGCTTCTAGGCAGCGCGCCGCTCCCCATCTCGCTCCCGTGGCGGTGGAGCCGGCCACGAGAGGGAGAGGGAGGGCGTGGCGATCGAGGCCGAGGGTGGCCGAGGCGGTCGAGGGAGAGGCGGTCGTGGTGAGGAGCCTCCCGTCTCCTCCGGCGTCTCGACCACGGCGCGGTCCACACCGGAGATGACCCCGGAGTTCTTCATCAAGCCGCGGGCGCCTCGTCGTCGCCGGTTGCCGGCCCGTTCGCGGGGACGCAATGGGGCCGGATCCGCCCGACGTGATGGAGCTACGCGCGAGGGGCTGCGGGATCAGCGGCACTCGGGTGAGTGTCGTGTCCCCAGCCCCGGCGTGATGTTCTTCGACCGAGGGTGGAAGACATTCGCCGGATCCATAGCTTGACGGCGGGGTTCACCCTCCATTTCAAGTTATTGGATGGTGACCTCCTCGCCGTCAAGGTCTTCGGCGATTATGGAACCCGGGTGCGCTGCTGTGTGGACAGCTCCTCGGATAGCGAAGGCCCCTCCTCGAGCGAGAGTGACGAGGAGGGGAGCGACAGCGACGACGAGGGATGGCGGGCCCGACTAGACGCCGGACACCGCTGCCTCGCGGCCACCGCAACCCCTTCTTCGGGTTGCGGGCTCCTGAACTCCCCGGGCCGTCTTCTTGGCGGCGGGCGTGGGAGGCTGCGGAAGAGGAAGAGGGGAGGGCGGCAAGGCCGTTCGTCGCAGCACGAGGGCGAGTAGCCTTCGACAGCGGCTTGACGTCCCACTACCCGCCTTCAAGCTCTGCCTCCTCGCCTCCGACTCCGCCAAGCTCTGGCAGGCCCCGGTGTTCTCTTGGGGTCTTCGCGCCTGTGGCTCTTCGCGGGCTTCAGGGCTTGTCGCCCGGCTCTCCGGCATGCGCTCCCCATGCCCGTCACCTTGCGCAGCTCTCGGGCACGGCGGCCACCGCCACGCCCCACAGTCGCTCCTTCGCCCTTCCCCGACAAGCTCCTCTTGCCGGGGTCTCCTCTCCCCGGCAAGCTTATCTTGCCGGGGGCTCCTTGACCTACCTCCTGAACTCCTGAACAGAGAAACAGGAGAGGGATCACGGGCACCTTATCTTTTCAGATTGTAAGCCCTCGGGCCTTTAGCTGCATTTAAGAACTTGTAATCCTCTCTATCATGTTTTTCATCCTCTATGGACTTGTACTAAATTGAATGTTTTTAATGAAAAGAGGGGAAAGCTTGCCGGACTGAGTCTTTTACTTGACTGCGTGCCTTGTGTGTTCTTACGCTATCGGGGAGCTTGCCGGGGCGAACACGCTTAGCGACCGCGGGACAGCCCGCTGGTGGTGTCACTCCCGGCAAGCAACCTTGTCGGGCCAGTTGCGACGCCTATCTTGCTGAGCAGGCTCGGAAGCAAGATAGAGGTGCAGCGGCACACTTGGGTTTGTTGAGCGGACTCGGAAACAAACCAAGTACGCAACTGGGTCACGACTCGGTTCCTCCACGTACGGGTTTTTACAAGACACGATCGTTCAAAGACGCAGTCCGCATCTCCGGTCCATGAGAGGATGCATGATGAGGATGAAAAACTTATCTGAAATCGCAGCCCCGGCGACACTAGCTCGCGGAGACGAATCTCGATGCTCGCAGCCCCAGCGAGGCTGGCTCGCCGAAGAAGAACCTTGGCATCCGCAGCCCCCGGCGACCCTGACTCGCCGGGCCCCAGGCGCGGGTGCGATCTTTTGGTTCCTTCTTGTTGCTGCAATTTTAGCCATGAAAATAGCTGAGGTAGATATGCAATTGCTCAACGCACATGTATGTGTATGTGTATATAAATCTTGGCTAAGCAATGCGATGTCGGGCTTTGTCCTTCGTATGTTTGTACTCTACGCTCTTGGGGAGCTTGCCGGGGCGGACACGCTTAGTGACCGCGGGACAGCCCGCTGGTGGCGTCGCCTCCGGCAAGCAACCTTGTCGGGCCAGTTGCGACGCTTAACTTGCTGAGCGTGGCTCGGAAGCAAGATAAGGGTGCTGCAGCACACTTGTGTTTGTTGAGCGGACTCGGAAACAAAACAAGTACGCAACTGGGCCACGACTTGGCTCCTCTTGCGCCCAAGTCTCTCATACGGACGACGTTTCACGGCATGCCTCGCCACGTTATACCCTCTGCCCTACACCCTTTGTGTGCTTTCACCCTACGCTTCTAGGTAACTTGCCGGTGCTCAACACGCTTGCTGAGTGCGGAACGTCAGCAGCCCGCTTGGCTGGTGTCGCCTCCGGCAAGCAACCTTGCAGCGTCGCCGCGACGCGACTTAACTTGCCGAGCAGGCTCGAACGAACGAGGCGCCGGTTGGTCGCGCTTACTCTTAACTCGTTGAGCGTGTTCGAAGCGAAGTAAGGGTGCGACCATCCACAAGCAGGCTCCTCCGCGCACAGGTTTCGCGCACAAAGGACGAATGCGCGAGGGGTATAACATATAAAAGTATGAAATTAAAAGAGTGCTCTGCACGAAGGCTCGAGCGACTTAGCTTTTCTTTTTCTTTGCGCTCGCTGGTGGAGCTCAATGGTGTGTCCATGGCGGTGGCGCGGCGCTCCGGGGAGGCGCGCTTGCCGGGACGAGCACCAAAGCTGTCCTCACCGGGCTTACCGCGCTCCGAGGAGGTACGCTTGTCGGGTGGAGCACCAGAGCCGTCCTTGCCGGACTTAGAGCTCGATAGCGCGTCTTTCGACGACATCGTAACGCTCCAAGGATAGGCGCTTGCCGGGGCCGAGGGGAGCGGGAGCGAGCGGTGCGAGGGGCCGGATACACTCGGGTCCCTAATAATGTTAGGGGGAGCAGAATCCTGCCTCGACCTCTTTCGCTTTGCTCATGCATGGACAGCAGTCCAGAGCGTCCCGCGAACCCCCTGCTTGCTCTTGCCCCAGCTGGCGGATACCACCTTCTCGCGGTATGGCGCCGCTGGGCCGCTATATGCTGGAGTGGACACGGATCTACGGAGGCCGAGGCGCGGTCCTCCGTCCTGTCCTTGGATCCGGTGGCACCGCGAGCGCCCTCGCCGGTGTCCACCCTTCCATCGGCGTCTCCCCCGCCCGCCGTTGGCTCCGGTGGCGGCGTGGAAGACGGAGATGGGTCTGCGACCCTCGAAGCTCTCGTCTTCGGGGCCATGACGCAGTTGTCGATGAAGCTGCTGACGAAGCTGGAGAGGTTGATGAAGAGTGCTGGCGCGCGAACGCCGGATCAGGTTCGCACAACCTCGACGCCCCCTACCTGGCGCGCCAGAGATGTCGCGGCCGATGGGTGGCGCGGCACCTATGGGGCCGGGGCCCCTTCGTGTGTTGATGCGGGCGGAGGCTGCGCGGAGAGCAGATCGAGGCGATGCACGCGGGATTTTACCCAGCCGGGCGCGATGGTCGCGTAAAACCCTACTGCTGCATTGTGTTGTATTTGATCTTGCTCAAGAATGCGAGCAAAACGGTGGAGTGGCGTGTGAAACCCTCGCGAGAGTAGCTAGTCGCGGAACCTCCGAACCTCCTCTACGTTGTGCATGGGCCTCCTTTTATAGGGCAAGGGGTCACCGACAGGTGTCAACGTGAGGTAGAGGGGTAAAAACGTAAAAGGGGTGGTAGTTGGAACAGTGCGGGAACAGTGCAGCTACAGTGCTTTCTACCTACTTTTGACAGAGGGGGACAAGGGCATTAAATGCCCGTCGCCGTCGCCCCAAAAGCTCCCGCCATTGCGTCTTCTTTCGCCACGGCGGCGAAGCCACCACCGTGGAGTGCCACCGCATTCTTCATGCAGCACAGCCACCCGCCACGCGTCTCTGGAGAAGGCTGGAGGCGACGCGGGCAAACGAGCTGGAGTGCGGGCACGTAGCATAGCTCTCCCCGGCAAGCACCTTGCCGGGGCCTTGATCTTGCCGGGCCCGGGGGCTTGTCGGGCTCTGTGACTTGCCGCCCCCCGGGTCCTCGCCGGGGCGCGCGCGGGGCGCCGAGGCGTGTCTTCTGTGATGTGATCTTCTGGTCCTCCCGACGAGCTCCTCTCGCCGGGGATCTGCAGGAGTAATGTAGCCTTGAGCCTGGAATGGCCTTCCCGGCAAGCTCCTCTTGCCGGGGTCTTGAGTTTCTATCTTATATACTTTGTTCTTGAACGGCTTGGTGTGGAGCGGAGATGGTCTCCGGCAAGCATTTGATGGACCTGGTTGCGGGGAGCTGGGGCTGCCCGTGCACAAGTTGGGGTACTGAGGTACCCCTACCTTAGTACACCGACAGTCATTGAGGACGATCACCTTCAGGGTGTCGGGAGTTCACAACTTGAAGGTGACCATGTAGTTGATCCTGATCTTGTGAACAACGATGAAGGGGGCCCAACCCTGATCAAGGGTGACCCTATCGTTCATCAGTCAGACTGTCCCCCTCCATGTGCAGCCGATGTTCGTCTTCAACTTGAACTCATGAGGGACGACGAGGAAGTGCTTCGTGAAGTCTAGAGGCATAGGCTGGCACTCCAGCTTCGTGGCAAGGTTCACCTTGCAGAAGTGGGTTGGTCCTGCGCACAACAAAACAATCTCTACCATCCATCACCAACCTCTTACTCCATGCGTTGCTAGAGTCCTTGTCGTGTCCTCGACATTGGGTGCTCACAGATACTGCTCTCCATACCCCTCAACAAAGTTTTAGCGAACACATTCATGCACTTTAGGATTGTATCTTCGGCCATCAAAGATATCCACCGGATGCATTTGCAGGAATGCCATATGAAATTGTATGGAGTGTCATGGTTACCTTTTGATAAGGGAGAAAACTCAGAGACCGACTGCATTTTTCTATTACTGGAAGAAAGGTCCACTGGCCTCCATGCCGTCAAAAATTCAACAGAACAATTGTACTATCATGCAAAAGCGTCGCCTGAATACGTACGGCGGGACAGTCTGACTCTACAAAATTCAGTCGTGCATGAGATTCTCGTGGCCTTCAATTTTGTTCCGCTTATATGTTGCACAACCAACCCGTTCTGGTTGCTGTTGTTGAGCATTGTGATTAACTAGGAAACATGGGATAGACTAGAATTTATTTCTATCTTGTTTTGTACTCCATGTTGATCATGTACTCCTATATATATGCCCATCAAGCTCAAGCAATAATCATCGATTCCACCAATCCCTCTCTAATCTACTACATGGTAGCGGATTCAAGAGGTCTTGAGTTCAAGACCCCGCTGACACAATTAAATTGCAACCCACTTTTTGTCCATGTTTAGGTCTGAGGGAGCCACACATGAGGGGGAGTGTTAACGTATAAATGCATAGTCCATCTTTCCCCCATCAGCTTGAGCTTTTGTGTCAATTGACTGGTGCGTGCAGTTCTACAACTGCTATCCATTCAAACAATCCTAAATATTATATCATTTCCTTTGGTGTCCATGATATCACTTTCAGACTTCGAGCTCTATTTCTATGATGAATCATAAAAATATATTTACCAATAGATCCATCTACAGCGGATGCAAATCTTATATCATCTAGGCAGTAAACGAAATCACTGAAAAAGGTTGAGAAATTTTAACTCTGGGCAAGTTGTCGAACACCTTAAGGTCGGGCTCCAGAAGTGGCAGGGCATCCAGACACCGCGAAGCAGGTGCAGGGTACATCAAAGCGTGGGAGATCCAGGAGCGTATCAACGGAGGCGACTGGGCCCAAATAACGGCGTACGAGTAGCGAATGTGGCACTAAATGGAGGCGATGTGGGAATGTGGGTGGAGACGAAAGGGGCGGGAAACAAAATGTCAATGGTGCCAATATTTGGGTGGGTAGAAAACGTTATATCACCCCTGGCAAACGCTACATATAGAAGCTCGCGAGCTTGATTTGATGCAACATCCAAAAAATTGTGTTCACAAATCTTCAAAGGAAACGACTTCTAAAATTGTCGTTGGATCACGTCAATGCTCGATGAATTGGATGTGCCAAGTTGCAGGGCTATTCTTCAACTCGAATGCATACGGTCAACACTCTCTAGCATCTCAGGCCAGCCTCTTACTTCACAACTCGCTTGAAGCCCAATAGTGTCCTCGACATTGGGTGCTTGCAGATGCTGCTGCATAAACACTCAATGCAATTTTAGGGAAGACTTTTGTGCACTTTATGATTCTTTCTTCAGCCATTGGAAGATTCTCATCGAATGCATATGCAGACGCCATATGCAATTATCTAAAGTGTCACGGTTACCTTTTGAAAAGGGAAACAACTCAATAGATCGGCCACATTTTTCCATTGTTGTAAGAAAGGTTCACTGGCCTCTATGTGGTTGGCAATTCAATGGAACAACCATTCAGTCATGTAGAAGCATCGCTAGAATGCATACTGCAGGAAGGTGTGACCAGACAAAAAGTAGTCATGCATGAGCTTCTCATTGCCTTCAATTCTGTTCCGGTAAAATGCCGCATGACCAACCTACAATCCCGCATGCTTCCTCTTAGTTCCGTTTACATCTATCCATTAAGCAACCATCAATATTATCTCATCTTCTTTGGCGTCTATGATTTCACTCACGGACACTGAGTTCAAATTTGACAATGAATCTAAAGAAACTTCTCTACCAACAGATCCATCTACACAAAATGCAAATCTTATGCCACCGACATGAATCTATGAACTGGTAAACTGATTCTACTAGAAAAGGTTCGGGAAATTTACTTTCGGGTAAGTCATCGAACACCTTAATGTCCCATGGCAAAAGTAGTAGCACAATTGGAACGTGGGAAGCAGCGAATATTTTGAGGTGTGGGAGCATACTAACGAAGGCGGCCAAGGCCAATTCGCGACGGTTCGCACAGGAGAGGTGGCACGAAAAGGCAACGGCATGGACATGTGAGCAGCAATAGAAAGTGTGCCCTAAAATATTTGTGGTGTTAATATTTGGCTAAAGATCTGACATTTTTATGATAATTTATATTGGCGCAATGATGAGAAATTTAGTTTGAAAACACGGTAATTTGCTGGGGAAAAAATAAACTGAGTCGGATTTGTCTTGCTTGCCAGCTAAAACTGCCATCCTCGGTGAACATAATTTACCAGAAAAAATGCTCGATTTGCCGTGTCTAATTTTAAATTTTGCTGGATATTCGGGTCCTAAAAATTTACATCAACCATGCGGCGACAATGTTGAAAAAATATTTTCAATCAAAATCAAATAAAAACGGCTGCGATTGAACAACATTTTCAATCAAAATCACCGTAATAAAAGCTATTATAACAATCGAAACGATATATATATATGACTCTTCTAGAATTTCTCTTGGCTTGCATGCATGAGGCCACGCGTTTGGCAGAGGGCGCTGCAGCATGACGTGCCCAGCTAGCTATAGCCATAGCACTGCTAACTTGAACAGATAGCTTCTCGCATAAGCTTTTCACTTCCTCGCGCATTCAACTATCCTCTGCCATAGTGCCATGTCTCCTTCACCTTCGCGGCTCTGCCACGCGTGCGTCGATAAAGGACGCTCTAGCAGCACACTTCTATTTACTCCTCCTCCCCTTCTCCACCTCCTTTCACTCACCAACGAATCAATCTAGCTAGCTAAACCGCAGCGTCCAACGTGCAATGGAGGATGGAGGGGGAGCCACGTGCAACGCAAGATGAAGAAGCCGAGTTAGACGCGGACTGGCGTGCAAGGCAAGAGTCGATGGCGGCACAGCGAAAGACGATGATGGAGATGTTCGCTAGGCCGGCAGCCGAGCTGCTGTAGCCGGACCAACATCTACTGCTCGAGCTGGCGGCATTGAAGAAGACCCTGCAGGGTAAGCAAAGCTAAGAACGGTCGTTCCTTGCTTACTTCGTTTCCTTTAATTACTATTCCCGTTTCAAAATACTTATCGTGGTTTTAGTTCGAGTAAATTCTTGTATCCATCCAAATACGCGCAGGGACCTACCGACACCCGAGTCGTGGTGGCTGCCGAAGCATCTCGCGGCACGTGAAACAGTGCTGGCGGGGCAGGAAACCACGGCGGCACTATGCGAAGCCGTGGAGGCGCTGCCCACGGACGTCGAGGAAGACAGATCAGTCGACGCCTGTCTCATCGAACGCCTGGCCATGGCAATTCTGGCGGAGTACGAAGCGAGAGAGGTCGACTACGAAGCCCAGCAGGCATGATAACCCACAAGTATAGGGGTTCAGTTGTAGCCTCTTTTGATAAGTAAGAGTGTCGAACCCAACGAGGACCTAAAGGTAGAACAAATATTCCCTCAAGTTCTATCGACCACCGATACAACTCTACGCACGCTTAACGTTCGCTTCACCTAGAACAAGTATGAACTAGATGGGTTTTGTAGGTGTTGTTGGATAGGTTTGCAAGATAATAAAGAGCATGTAAATATACACTAGGGGATGTTTAGATAAAGAAGCAATAAACTAAATGTAGCGAGTGTGGAAAAGTGGTGGTAGGAGTTGTGAAATTGTCCCTAAGCAATTGACTACTTTACTAGACCGATAACAAGTTTTATGTGGGAGAGGCATAAGCTAACATACTTTCTCTTCCACTAGTAGAAAAAGGGGCAAATCTGAGACACATTAGTGCCGGTTTGATTTTGAGCCGGCACTAATGTGTCCATTAGTGCCGGTTCCAATAGCTAGTCGGCCGCTCTCATTAGTACCGGTTCGTGGCGAACCTTTAGCACCGGTTCGCGCCACGAACCAGTACTAAAGAGGGTGGTGGCAGGATGTTGTCAGCCTGGGGCCCCTCCAGCACCTTTAGTACCGGTTCGTGGCACGAACCTGTACTAAACGTCGTCATACATAAACCCTTCATCCACCCGAGCTTGCTCTGTGCTTCCCCTTTCTCCTCACTTCCTCTGTTCTTCCCCTCTCTTCCTCGAGCTCATCATAAATTTTGCCCAAAATTTGTCAAGATTTGAAGGCCCCCATCCATTCAAATGATCACAAAGGTTAGCAACTTTGTCCTTTCATCTCTCATTGCTAGATTAGCTCTTGCAATGCTTTGTATAGTGATTAATTTGTGAGTTTAGTAATTTGGGAGGAATTATATGTGTTAGTATTTGATTTATATGCAATTTGAGGTCAAAAATAACACTTAGTTTGCATATGTAGGTGTGGCTTACTTAGTGCCTTCTAAATCCCGTCGTAACCACCGTCGATCGCCCGCACCATCCCGTCGCTGGCACCACCTTGTGGTGAGGCTCTTGTTCATGAATGTTTTACATTACCAAATTGATGTTTGTATTATTTGGATATATAGTTACTCGTATAATTATCTTACCCGTACATTGTTTGTTATACATAGTGTCATGGTTTTGATATCCGTCCCCGTTGGCCCTCGTCCTTGTTATGATTCAGATGTGGTATATTCTCTTTTAAAACTAGTTGTTGCATTTCGTGTTTATGACAAATTATGCCCATCAAGTTGACATAGATATTTTTATCTAGGAGGTATGTGAACCGGGAATTCCAACCGACCCTATTGTCGAGAGGTTAAATTTAGTTGAAAGAGAAAATGAGTATTTGAAAGAAAAATTGAAAAGAATTGTGGGGGATAAGATGGAATTGGAGTTGCATGTTGCCGATGTCGTCGATGATCACAAGATCAAGATGGAGAAAATAAGGTTGAAGATTAGAAAGATTAGAAAATATGCCATTGATAGTGTGGCTTGGTATCATTATGTTGTTCGATCAATTGTTACCTTAGTTGTGATCTTCTTCATTTGTTGTTGCATTTAAATTCTTTAGCTAGAGAGTTATTTGTATGTTGCATTTAATTAAGTGTTGTATATGAACTTTATGTCTGAACTCTATGTATGAACTTGTATTTATTTGGTCTATTCGGTGTTGTGTAATGAAGATGAGCCGACAATGGATGTATGATGACCGATGCTCTCCCGAGTTCATTAATGGCGTGCATACTTTTCTGCTTGCCACTGAGGCAAACAAGCGGGCGGATGGTTTTATGCCTTGTCCATGTGCTGGCTGTAAGAATGGTCACAATTACTCTACGTCAAGAACCATTCACGTCCACCTATTTGAGTCTGGTTTCATGCCCCACTATAATGTTTGGACCAAGCACGGAGAAATAGGGGTTATGATGGAAGACAATGAAGAAGAAGAGGATGATGACGGCTATCCTGGCCATGGGTTCCCTGAATACGATGATACAACAATGGGGGAAGAAGCTGAGCCGGCAATGCGGGAAGAAGCTGAAGAAGAGGCATCAGATGAGCCTGCTGATGATCTAGGTCGGGCCATTGCCGATGCAAAGAGAAACTACGCAAGTGATTTGGAGAAGAAGAAGTTGCAGCGCATGTTAGAGGATCACAAGAAATTGTTGTACCCGAATTGCAAAGCTGACAAAAAAAAGTTGGGCACCACACTGGAATTGCTGCAATGGAAGGCAGAGAATGGTGTATCTGACAAGGGATTTGGAAAGTTGCTGGTAATGATAAAGAATATGCTTCCAAAGGACAACGAATTGCTCGAGAGTACGTATGAAGCAAAGAAGGTTGTCTGCCCTCTAGGGTTAGAGGTGCAAAAGATACATGCATTCCCTAATGAGTGCATCCTCTACCGCGATGAGTACAAGGATTTGTACGCTTGCCCGGTATGCGGTGCATTGCGTTATAAGATCAGTCGCGATGACCCTCGTGATGTCGAGGGCGAGCGCCCCAGGAAGAAGATTCCTGCCAAGGTGATGTGGTATGCTCCTATAATACCACGGTTGAAATGTTTGTTCCAAAACAAAGAGCATGCGAAGGCGATGAGGTGGCATGGAGAAGACCGTAAGAAAGACGGAAAGTTGAGAGTACCTGCTGACGGTTTGCAGTGGAGAAAAATCGAGAGAAAGTACTGGGAGGAGTTTGTAGGTGACCCAAGGAACGTATGCTTTGGTCTAAGCGCAGATGGCATTAATCCTTTTGGGGAGCAGAGCAGCAACCATAGCACCTAGCCTGTGACTCTATGTTTGTATAACCTTCCTCCTTGGTTGTGCATGAAGCGGAAGTTCATTATGATGCCAGTGCTCATCCAAGGCCCTAAGCAACCCGGCAACGACATTGATGTGTACCTAAGGCCATTAGTTGAAGAACTATTACAGCTGTGGAATGGAACAGGTGTACGTGTGTGGGATGAGCACGGACAGGAAGAATTTGACCTAAAGGCGTTGCTGTTCGTGACCATCAATGATTGGCCTGCTCTCAGTAACCTTTTAGGATAGACAAACAAGGGATACCGCGGATGGACGCACTGTTTGGATGATACCGACAGTATATATTTGGATAATTGTAGGAAGAATGTGTACCTGGGACATCGTCGATTTCTTCTGAGCAGGCATCCCGTAAGAAAGAAAGGCAAGCATTTCAAAGGTGAGGCGGATCACGGATGAAGCCTCGCCACCGTACTGGTGCTGATGTACATGATATGGTCAAGGATTTGAAGGTAATCTTTGGAAAGGGTCCCGCGGACAACCTGTTCGAAGGACGCCGACGGACGCGCACCCATGTGGAAGAAGAAATCTATAATTTGGGACCTGCCATATTGGAAAGACCTAGAGGTCCGCTCCGCAATCGACGTGATGCACGTGACGAAGAATCTTTGCGTGACCCTGCTTGGCTTTTTGGGCGTGTATGGGAAGACAAAAGATACACCAGAGGCACGGGAGGACCAGCAACGTATGCACGGAAAAGACGACATACATCAGGGTCAGGCCAGCTATGCTCTTACCAAAGAAGAGAAGGAAATCGTCTTTGAATCCCTGCTCAGCATGAAGGTACCATCGGGCTTCTCGTCGAATATAAAGGGAATAATAAATATGGCAGAGAAAAAGTTCCAAAACCTAAAGTCTCATGACTGCCACGTGATTATGACGCAACTCCTTCCGGTTGCATTAAGGGGGCTTCTACCAAAAAACGTTCGATTTGCCTTTGTGAAGCTATGTGCATCCTCAATGCAATCTCTCAGAAGGTAATCGATCCAGAAATCATACCAAGGTTACAGAATGATTTGGTGCAATGTCTTGTCAGTTTCGAGTTGGTGTTCCCACCATCCTTCTTCAACATCATGACGCACGTCCTAGTTCACCTTTGCGAAGAGATTAACGTTTTGGGTCCTGTATTTCTACACAATATGTTCCCCTTTGAGAGGTGCATGGGAGTCTTGAAGAAATATGTTCATAACTGTGCTAGGCCAGAAGGAAGCATCTCGAAGGGCCATGGAAATGAGGAGGTCATTGAGTTTTGTATTGACTTTATTCCTGACCTTAAGCCGATTGGTGTTCCTGAATCGCGGCATAAGGGCAGACTGGATGGAAAAGGCACGCTAGGAGGGCATCAAATAATATGTATGGACGGGCATTCTCTCAATGAAGCACACTACATAGTTCTACAGAATTCCGCCTAGGTGGCTCCGTATATGGAGGAACACAAGAATTTTCTACACTCCAAACACCCGGAGAAGTCTGACAATTGGATTACACATGAACAAACGAGGACTTTCGCCGGTTGGTTGCAGAAACGTGCCAAGAATGATGGCGATATTCAAAATGACCTGTACTCGCTGTCCTAGTTACCATCTTCGAAATAATGACTATCAAAGGGTACCAGATAAATGGGAATACATTTTACATGATTGCCCAAGATAAGAAGAGCACCCACCAAAACAGTGGTGTCCACTTTGATGCAACAACCAACACGGGAAAGGAAACATATTATCGTTACATAGAGGACATATGGGAACTTAACTATGGAGGTCCCTTTATTTCGGTCCAAATGGTTCAATATGACACGAGGCGGGGTAATGGAAGACCCGCAGTACGGAATGACAACAGTGGATGTCAACAATCTTGCATATGCAGACGAACCATTCGTCCTAGCCAATGATGTGGCGTAGGTTTTTTATGTGAAAGACATGTCTACCAGGCCGAGAAAAAGAAAAGATAAGGAAGCGAATGGATCATACGACGAGCCAAAGCACCACATAGTTCTTTCAGGAAAAAGAAACATCGTGGGTGTGGATGACAAGACAGACATGTCGGAAGATTATGAAAAGTTTGATGAAATTGCTCCATTCACAGTGAATATTGACCTGAGCATCCAGTTAAATGATGAATATTTTCCATGGCTACGGCGCAAAGGGACACACGCGAAGAAAAAGTTTCACACCCAAAGATCTGAGATGTGATTGACTTCACTATCATCACTTTCTTCTGTGTAACACACCCAGGAGGGAATCTCTATAATAGTTAGGGTTATGTGTTTTGGCATTTGAAACGCGAAGAATTTTTATGTGCAAACAAATTCTTTCATGCATTTACTTATTATTTTTCAACTAAATGACCCTGAAATTGAAAAGCATTTCAAATGAACTCGGAAAAGGTTGAAAGTTGGCATGGTATCATAATTTCACCCACGTAGCATGTGCAAAAAAGTAGAGAGGGTTACGGCAAAAACTGGATGCACTTCGTGTACAAAATGGACAATCTCTTTCGAAGTATCCTGGTTTCCACGAAAACTCGTCCGTTACAAAGGCATTTCATTTTTAAAATAACATAAGCATTACAAAATTGAATATAATGATAAGACACACTAATATTAAACATAAGAAAAAAGAATCACTGAAAAATCTTTTTTCAAAGTTAAGTTATTCACGAACTAGTGATTCATACAAATTTTAAATAATTCAAAATTTAAACTATTCAAATTTGAAAGCTACCGGCACTAACAGAAAGTTTGTAATTTTTGTACCTAAAGCAAAAATATTCACAAAGAAACTCTAAATACAGCAAAAAACAACTCAAAAATAAATAAAACAAAAATAAATAAAGCAAAAAATTAAGAAAATAAAAAGCCCGCCCTCGGGCCAAAGCAGCTTGATACGACTAGAAACACAACCTTTTGTTGGGCCGGGATGCAGGCCCAAAAAACCTAGTAGGCCTGGCAGCAACCTGAGCAGAGTAGGCCCAGTAGGCCTACTTAGGAGAGGAGGTCGAGAGCTACCGCTCGGGCTTATAAACCAGTCATGTAGCCCTCGACTAGCGAGGTGGGACTAAACTTGCTGCATCAAGATCATGCCTTGCCCCCCTTTAGTACCGGGTGGTGGCTGCAACCGGTACTAAAGAGGGGGTGTCTTTGGTACCAGTTGGTGCCATGACCCGGTACTAAAGGGGGGTGCTTCCCGCTGCATGGCCTGGCCAAAACAGACCTTTAGTACCGGTTGGTGGCTCCAACCGGTACTAAAGGTCCATCCTATATATACAACAGTTGAAAAAAAATCAGTTTCCCTCTCTGTTTCCTCCCTCTGTCGCGCCGCCTTGGCCGATCTTGTCGCCACCCCGCCGTCCCATCACCCACGTCGTCCCCTTCGCCGACGTTGTCGCCTCGTCTGTCCCGTCCCGTCGTCACTGTCGCTGCCCGCCAGCCCGCCAGCGCGCCCCGCCGTCGTCGCCGCCCCGTCCCGTGGCCTCGCCGGTGAGCTCGCCCATCCGCCATGTCCACACACACACACACACTACACGCACATAGTACACACACACACACATTAGTTTGTTTGTTATAAATTTTTTCTGTTTTTTAGTTATGGAAATGTTAGAAATTATTCTGTTTTTTAGTTATAGAAATATTAGAAATGTTAGTTATATAGAAATGTTATAAAAAATTTCAGTTTTTTAGTTATAGAAATGTTAGCAATTTTTCTGTTTTTTAGTTATATCAATATTAGAAATGTTATAGAAATGTTAGTTATATAATCAGAAATGCTAGAAATTTTAGAATTAGTTTTAGTTAGATGAATTAGATTAATGTCAAATTGTTAGAATTTGCATATATATAGAATTTTAGTTATCACAATCCAATCATTTAAAAAATGTTAGTTTTTGCGGGCGTATAGTATTTGTTCTTGACGATATGCCCGGCCCGCAACCTCGCCGTCGACCCGTTCGTGACGACGTCCTGCTTCAGAGGACCCATGTCCGGGACTGGGCTCCACCGGGCTGGCACTGGGAGGTGCTACCTGGAGGGGGGCGCCGCTTGGTGAGGAACCCGGCCTCGGGTCCCGTCGTCGACCCTAATGTCCTTTGGTGGCGTTCGCGTGGGCCACATTCGGAGCAGAGGAGCGGCGCCACGAGGTGGTGCTCATTGTCGTGAGGAGAACAAGCACGTCCATCGCTACATGGCTGCTATGGACGTCAGGTTCTCCAATACTTGGCAGGTTCTTTGGGCAGATGACCGGAGATAAGATCGTGTGAAGGTTCCTTCTCTTTGGGTGTCCACCGCCCATGCCCCCGGAACCGCGAGTGGCCTAGATTCTTCTGTAGTACTCAATCTTTATTAGGTACCTAGCCAGTGATGTACTCGATATATAATATTGGATCCAATGTATTCGAGATTATATATATTAAGACGATGATGTATTCGAGATTATGTATTAATCAAGACGATGCATATATTATGTACTATATATATGATTCAGTTTTTCCTTATTGATTGCATCCATGCATTGTAATTTGAATACTAAATTGTTTTATATTTCTTCTGTATTAGTTAAGTAAAAGCTATGGCGGACAATACCGGCAGAGAGAGAAGAGGAATTGTTCGACATCATACGCAGCCCTCACAGGCTAGATGATCTGAAAGAAGCAGATGACGGCTCCCAATATCTAAACAATACCGGAGAGGGTGATGAAAAGATATTCGATCTCGACGACCGAGCTGATGAAGTCATGAACTATGATTATGATTATGATGACACAGACAATGTTTATGATGACACAGACAATGCTGATCTTCAAATAACAAAGACTACCGGCGAGGTATATTTATATAAGCAGGCATCATGGTGATCATCACATGTTTTTTTATTGAAGATATATTAACGAATCGATCTTTCTTCTTTCAGCCCTCTGGATCGAGCAAATCTGCTTTTACAGACAGCAGGACAAAGCGAGGCCCGAGCAGATTGTTGAAGGATGGTGTAAAGTACAACATCGAATCCACCAAACCTAGTGGCAAACCCCTCAGGCCTAAGAACATTGCGAACAAGTGGACTCATCAGTGCGGAGTTCTTGTGAAGGACAAACTCCCGATCTCCATTCAAGAATGGAAAGAGCCAAAGACTAAATGTCCAGGTGTTACTTGGGTCGACAACAGAGCCAAAAAAGACCTTTTGGAATCTCTGATGGAACATTTCACCCTACCAGATCATTTCACTGAAGCAGATGTGGAGAAAGACAAGGGCGCTGCTCTTAAGAAGACGACAATTGCATTCAACACCCACAAGAAAATTGTATGGGCCAACTACCTCGCTGCAGAAAGGAAGACTCCAGAATTCACGGGAACACTGGAGAAGCAAAGAGAACACTGGGAAGATTTTGTGACCTTCAAGGATTCAGAATTATCTAAGGAACGGTCGATAAAAAACAAGGAAAATGCCGCAAAAAATACGCAGTTCCATAGGCTGGGTCCTGGTGGCTACGTGCTACGTCTTGAGCTTGCGTTGGTTTTCCTCGAAGAGGAGAAGGTGATGCAGCAATAGTAGCGTAAGTATTTCCCTCAGTTTTTGAGAACCAAGGTACCAATCCAGTAGGAGTCTCCTCAAAAGTCCCACGCACCTACACAAACAAACTGAGAACTCGCAACCAACGCAATAAAGGGGTTGTCAATCCTTCACAGCCACTTCATAAAGTGAGATCTAATAAAGATAGTAAGATAAGATAAATATATTTTTGGTATTTTATAATATAGATGCAAAAAGTAAAGATGCAAATAAAGGTAGATTGGAAGCAAATATGATAAGAGATAGACCCGAGGGCAATAGGTTTCACTAGTGGCTTCTCTCAAGATAGCATAAGTATTACGGTGGGTGAACAAATTACTGTCGAGCAATTGATAGAAAAGCGCATAGTTATGAGATTATCTAGGCATGATCATGTATATAGGCATCACATCCATAACCAGTAAACCGACTCCTGCCTGCATCTACTACTATTACTCCACACATCGACCGACTCCTGCCTGCATCTAGAGTATTAAGTTCATAAGAACAGAGTAACACATTAAGCAAGATGACATGATGTAGAGGGATAAACTCAAGCAATATGATATAGACCCCATCTTGTTATCCTCGATGGCAACAATACAATACGTGCCTTGCAACCCTTTCTGTCACTAGGTAAGGACACCGCAAGATTGAACCCAAAGCTAAGCACTTCTCCCATGGCAAGAAAGATCAATCTAGTAGGTCAAACCAAACTGATAATTTGAAGAGACTTGCAAAGATAAATCAACCATACATAAAAAATTCAGAGAGGATTCAAATATTATTCATAGATAAACTTTATCATAAACCCATAATTCATCGGATCTCGACAAACACACCGCAAAAAGAGTTTACATCGAATAGATCTCCACAAGAGAGTGGGAGAACATTGTATTGAGATCCAAAAAGAGAGAAGAAGCCATCAAGCTAATAACTATGGACCCGTAGGTCTGTGGTAAACTACTCACAACTCATCGGAGGGGCAAGGATGTTGATGTAGAGGCCCTCCATGGTCGATTCCCCCTCCAGCAGAACACCGACGAAGGCTCCAAGATGGGATCTCGCGGATACAGAAGGTTACGGTGGTGGAAATTGTGTTTCGTGTTGCCCCTGGATGTTTTCGGGGTACGTAGGTATATATAGGAGGAAGAGTACATCGATGGCCGCCCAAGGGGACCACGAGACAAGGGGCGTGCCCTCCTATCTCGCGGGAGCCTCGACTGCTTCTTGACTTGCACTCCAAGTCCTCTAGATCACGTTTGTTCCAAAAATCACGCTCCCGAAGGTTTCATTCCGTTTGGACTCCATTTGAAATTCATTTTCTTCGAAATACTGAAATAGGCAAAAAAACAGCAATATGGGTTGGGCCTCCGGTTAGTACGTTAGTCCCAAAAATGATACAAATGTGTAAAATAAAGCCCATAAACATCCAAAAGGGGTAATATAATAGCATGGAACAATAAAAAATTATAGATACGTTGGAGACATATCAAGCATCCCCAAGCTTAATTCCTGCTCGTCCTTGAGTAGGTAAATGATAAAAAGAGAATTTTTGATGTGGAATGCTACCTAGCATAATTCATAATGTAATTTTCTTTATTGTGGCATGAATGTTCAGATCCAAATGATACAAAATAAAAGTTTATATTGACATAAGAAATAGTAATACTTCAAGCATACTAATCAAAGTAATCATGTCTTCTCAAAATAACATGGCCAAAGAAAGTTATCCCTACAAAATCATATAGTCTGGCCATTGCTCTATCTTCATCACACAAAGTATTTAATCATGCACAACCCCGATGACAAGCCAAGCAATTGTTTCATACTTTAGCAATCTCAAACTCTTTCAACTTCACGCAATACATGAGCGTGAGCCATGGACATAGCACTATATGTGGAATAGAATGGTGGTTGTGGAGAAGACAAAAAAGAAGAAGATAGTCTCACATCAACTAGGCGTATCAACGAGCTATGGAGATGCCCATTAATAGATATCAATGTGAGTGAGTAGGGATTGCCATGCAACGGATGCACTAGAGCTATAAATATATGAAAGCTCAACAAAAGAAACTAAGTGGGTGTGCATCCAACTCGCTTGCTCACGAAGACCTAGGGCATTTTTGAGGAAGCCCATCATTGGAATATACAAGCCAAGTTCTATAATGAAAATTCCCACTAGTATATGAAAGTGACAACATATGAGACTCTCTATCATGAAGATCATGGTGCTATTTTGAAGCACAAGTGTGGAAAAGAGATAGTAGCATTGTCCCTTCTCTCTTTTTCTCTCATTTTATTATTTTTTTCTTTTTTTATCTTTTTTTATTTTTTCTTTGGCCTTCCGATTTTTTTTCTCTCTTTTTTTTTCTTTTTGTAAATTCCGAAGTCTCATCCCAACTTATGGGGGAATCATAGTCTTCATCATCCTTTCCTCACTAGGACAATGCTCTAATAATGAAGATCATCACACTTTTGTTGATTTACAACTCAAGAATTACAACTCAAAGCTAGAACAAGATATGACTCTATATGAATGCCTCCGGCGGTGTACCGGGATATGCAATGAATCAAGAGTGACATGCATGAAAATTATGAAGGTGGCCTTGCCACAAATACAATGTCAACTACGTGATCATGCAAAGAGCAATATGACAAAAGTAATGCGTGTCATATGAACGGAAAGGTGGAAAGTTGCATGGCAATATATCTCGAAATGGCTATGGAAAAGCCATAATAGGTAGGTATGGTGGTTGTTTTGAGGAAGGTATATGGTGGGTGTATGGTACCGGCGAAAGTTACACGGTACAAGAGAGGCTAGCAATGGTGGAAGGGTGAAAGGGTGCGTATAATCCATGGACTCAACATTTGTCAAAAGAACTCATATACTTATTGCAAAAATTTAGAAGTCATCAAAAACCAAAGCACTATGCGCATGCTCCTAGGGGGATAGATTGGTAGGAAAAGACCATCGCTCGTCCCCGACCGCCACTCATAAGGAAGACACTCAATAAATAAAATTGTGCTCCAACTTCATCACAAAGCCGTTCACCATACGTGCATGCTACGGGAATCACAAACTTCAACACAAGCATTCTTTAAATTCATAATCACCCAACTAGCATGACTTTAATATCACTACCTCCATATATCAAAACAATTATCAAGCATCAAATTGATCATAGCATCCAATTCACTTTCTATGATAGTTTTTATTATACCCAAATTGGATGCTCATCATTCTAGGACCAACTTTAAAACCATTGAAAATACCATGCTGTTCTAAAAGACTCTCAAAATAATATAAGTGAAGCATGAGAGACTAGAAATTTCTTCAAAATTAAGACACCACCGTGCTCTAAAAGATATAAGTGAAGCACTAGAGCAAAAACTATCAAGCTCAAAAGATATAAGTGAAGCACATAGAGTCTAGAAAATTCTAATCAAATAGGCTTCTCCCAAAAGGTGTGTACAGCAAGGATGATTGTGGTAAACTAAAAAGCAAAGACTAATATAATACATGACGCTCCAAGCAAAACACATATCATGTGGCGAATAAAAATATAGCTCCAAGTAAAGTTACCAATGAACGAAGACGAAAGAGGGGATGCCTTCCCGGGGCATCCCCAAGCTTAGCCTTTTGGCTATTCTTGAATATCTTGGGGTGCCATGGGCATCCCCAAGCTTAGGCTCTTGCCACCCTTTATTCCATAGTCCATAAAAGCTTTACCCAAAACTTGAAAACTTCACAACACAAAACTCAACAGGAAATCTTATAAGCTCCGTTAGTGAAAGAAAACAAAACCACCACATAAGGTACTGCAATGAACTCATTCTTTATTTATTTTGGAGTTAAACCTATTGTATTCCAAATTCTCTATGGTTTATAAACTATTTTACTAGCCATAGATGCATCAAAATAAGCAAACAACACACGAAAAACAGAATCTGTCAAAAACAGAACAGTCTGTAGCAATCTGTAACTAACGCAAACTTATGGAACTCTAAAAATCCTACCAAAAAAGGAAGTCCTGTACAATTTGTTTGTTGAACAGAAGAAAAAAGAATCAACACAAAAACACGTTCCTGTGATTTAACAAAATTATATTCGTGCGTGCAAAGTTTCTGTTTTTCAGCAGAATCAAATCAACTATCATCGTAGGCTATCCTATAGGTTCTACTTGGCACAAACACTAATTAAAAGATAAAAACACATATAAACAGAAGGTAGATGCAAGATTTATTACTAAACAGGAGCAAAAACAAAAAACATAAAGAAAATTGGGTTTCCTCCCAACTAGCGCTATCGTTTAACGCCCCTAGCTAGGCATAAAAGCGAAGATAGATCTAACGAGTGCCATTTTTGGCACTAAATTCATAAGTAGCACGCATGATAGATTCATAAGGTAATTTGAATTTCTTTCTTGGAAAGTTCTCCATGCCTTTCTTTAATGGAAATTGGAATCTAATATTCCCTTCCTTCATATCAATAATCGCGTCAATCATTCTAAGGAAAGGTCTACCAAGAATAATAGGGCAAGAAAGATTGCAATCTATATCAAGAACGATAAAATCCACGGGCACCAAATTTCTATTTGCAATAATGAGAACATCATTGATCCTTCTCATAGGCTTTTTAATGGTGGAATCCGCAAGGTGCAAATTTAAAGAGCAATCATTAAGATCATGGAAACCTAGAATATCACATAAAGTTTTCGGAATCGTGGAAAACACTAGCACCCAAATCACACAAAGCAAAATGCTCATAATCTTTAATTCTAATCTTTATAGTAGGTTCCCACTCATCATTAAGTTTTCTAGGTATAGAAACTTCCAAATTAAGTTTTTCGTCATAAGATTGCATCAAGGCATCAACGATATGTTTGGTAAAAGCTTTGTTTTGACTATAAGCATGAGGAGAATTAACAACGGATTGCAATAAGGAAATACAACCTTTTAAAGAACAATTATCATAATCAAATTCCTTGAAATCCGAGATAGTAAGTTCAATGTTATTAGAAGTTGAGGATTCTCCAATCTCACCTTTACCAATTTTAGCATCAAGATCTAAAGACTCCGAATTTTTGGGACGCCTTCTAGGCAAAGTAGATTCATCATCAGTCCCATAATCATCAAAATTCATATTGCAAAACATAGATCTAATAGGAGACGCATCAATAACTTTAAGATCCTCATAATTATTTTCATGGAAACTAGAAGAACACGCTTTTATAAAGCTATCTTTTTAGCACGCAATGTAGCGGTTCTTTCCTTGCACTCATCACTGGAAATTCTCATTGCTTTGAGAGACTCATTGATATCATGCTTATGAGTAGAAGATCTAAGTTTAAGAGAATCAACATCAAGCGAAAGTCTATCAACGTTCCTAGCCAAATCATCAAGTTTGAGCAACTTTTCTTCAAGCAAAGCATTAAAATTCTTTTCAGAAATCATAAATTCTTTCACACTATTCTCAAAATCAGAGGGCATCTAATTAAAATTACCATAAGAATTATTGTAGGAATTTCCATAATTATTATAGGAATTACTAGGGAACGGTCTAGCATTAAAGTTTCCTCTATAAGCATTGTTCCAAAACTATTCCTACCAACAAAATTCACATCCATAGATTCATTATTATTCTCAATCAAAGAAGACAAAGGCATATCATTGGGATCAAGAGGAGTATTTTGAGTAGCAAAAAATTTCATAAGTTCATCCATCTTTCCACTCAAACATTAATTTCTTTTATAGCATGCACTTTTTTACTAGAAGATCTTTCGGTGTGCCATTGAGAATAATTAGCCATAATATTATCAAGAAGTTTTGTAGCATCTCCTAACGTGATTTCCATAAACGTGCCTCCCGTGGCCGAATCCAAGAGATTTCTAGAAGCAAAGTTCAAACCGGCATTAAAAATTTGTATGATCATCCATAAATTCAGATGAGTAGGGCAATTGCGAAGCATCAATTTCATTCTTTCCCAAGATTGGGCAACATGCTCATGATCAAGTTGTTTAAAATTCATGATATCGTTCCTAAGAGTGATAATCTTAGCAGGAGGACAATACTTACAGATAAAAGCATCTTTGCACTTGTTCCAAGAATCAATACTATTTTTAGGCAAAGACAAAAACCAAACTTTAGCACAATCTCTAAGTGAAAAAGGAAATAACTTCAATTTGACAATATCGTTATCCGTATCTTTCTTCTTTTGCATATCACACAAATCAACAAAATTGTTTAGATGAGTAGCGGCATCTTCACTAGGAAGGCCGCCGAATTGATCTTTCATAACAAGATTCAGCAAAGCGGTATTGATTCACAAGACTCAACATCATTAAGAGGAGCAATCGGAGTACTAAGGAAATCATTATTATTGGTATTCGAGAAATCACACAATTTGGTATTATCTTGCGCCATAGCAACAAGTAATCCAACACACAAGCAAACAGAAAAAGGCAAGCGAAAAGAGAGGAGGATATTGGGAAAGAGAGGACGAATAAAACGGCAAGGGTGAAGTGGGGGAGAGGAAAACGAGAGGCAAATGGCAAATAATGTAAATGCGAGGGAGATGGGTTTGTGATGGGTACTTGGTATGTCTTGACTTGAGCGAAGACCTCCCCGGCAATGGCGCCAGAAATCCTTCTTGCTACGTCTTAAGCTTGGGTTGGTTTTCCTCGAAGAGGAGAGGGTGATGCAGCAATAGTAGCATAAGTATTTCCCTCAGTTTTGAGAACCAAGGTATCAATCCAGTAGGAGGCTCCTCAAAAGTCCCTTGCACCTACACAAACAAACTGAGAACTCGCAACCAACGTAATAAAGGGGTTGTCAATCCCTTCATGGCCACTTGCAAAAGTGAGATCTAATAAAGATAGTAAGATAAGATAAATATATTTTTGGTATTTTATAATATAGATGCAAAAAGTAAAGATGCAAATAAAGGTAGATTGGAAGCAAATATGATAAGATAGACCCGGGGGCCTTAGGTTTCACTAGTGGCTTCTCTCAAGATAGCATAAGTATTACAGTGGGTGAACAAATTACTGTCGAGCAATTGATAGAAAAGCGCATAGTTATGAGATTATCTAGGCATGATCATGTAGATAGGCATCACGTCCATAACAAGTAGACCGACTCCTGCCTGCATCTACTACTATTACTCCACACATCGACCGACTCCTACCTGCATCTAGAGTATTAAGTTCATAAGAACAGAGTAACGCATTAAGCAAGATGACATGATGTAGTGGGATAAACTCAAGCAATATGATATAAACCCCATCTTGTTATCCTCGATGGCAACAATACAATACGTGCCTTGCAACCCTTTCTGTCACTAGGTAAGGACACCGCAAGATTGAACCCAAAGCTAAGCACTTCTCCCATGGCAAGAAAGATCAATCTAGTAGGACAAACCAAACTGATAATTCGAAGAGTCTTGCAAATATAAAACAATCATACATAAAAGAATTCAGAGAGGATTCAAATATTATTCATAGATAAACTTGATCATAAACCCACAATTCATCGGATCTCGACAAACACACCGCAGAAAGAGTTTACATCGAATTGATCTCCACAAGAGAGGGGGAGAACATTGTATTGAGATCCAAAAAGAGAGAAGAAGCCATCTAGCTAATAACTATGGACCTATAGGTCTGTGGTAAACTACTCACAACTCATCGGAGGGGCAAGGATGTTGATGTAGAGGCCCTGCATGGTCGATTCCCCCTCCGGCAAAACACCGACGGAGGCTCCAAGATGGGATCTCGCGGATATAGAAGGTTACGGTGGTGGAAATTGTGTTTCGTGTTGCCCCTGGATGTTTTCGGGGTACGTAGGTATATATAGGAGGAAGAAGTACGTCGGTGGCCGCCCGAAGGGCCCACGAGACAGGGGCGCGCCCTACAGGGGGGTGCACCCTCTTATCTCGTGGGAGCCTCGGCTGCTTCTTGACTTGCACTCCAAGTCCTCTAGATCACGTTTGTTCCAAAAATCACGCTCCCGAAGGTTTCATTCCGTTTGGACTCCGTTTGATATTCCTTTTCTTCGAAATACTGAAATAGGCAAAAAACAGCAATATGGGTTGGGCCTCCGGTTAGTAGGTTAGTCCCAAAAATGATACTTGACGCAATAGAAGAAGCTCGAAGGGGGGTGTTCACGCCCAACAGAGAGAACGACGAGCTTACGTGCGCCCTGGGAAATCCTGAACACCCGGGAAGAACACGAGGCAAGGGCGTTATTCCCTGGTATGAGGGCTTTTCAGAATGGAACAAGGACTACAGGACCCGTGCAAGAAGGAAGATGGAGGAGGAGAAGAGGAGGAAGCTGGAGGAGGAGCAGAGGAAGCAGGACACAGAACGCCTTCAAGGCCTAGAAGCAAGGCACGCGGACTTGGCACTCAAATTCCAACAGCAGCAGCAGCAGGTCGACTCACTTAGCCAGGAAAGGGGGTCTCAACAGCGGCAGCAGCAAGCGGGTGATCGTCCAGCATTGGATAGCACCGTCCCATCCATGCCGAGAAGCAGCGTTGGTTCTGCCCCGGGCGACACACTGCTGGATACATACCCTATGGATGACATCATAGAGAACACTAATTGTGAGCTACACTCCAAAATGAAGAACATATCCATGAAGGTGGCGGACGGTGTTGCTTTTACAATTACCCCCGAAGCAACCTTCCATTGCATCCCGATTCCAGAGGGCTATGCTCGTGTCTTGGTTGATGAAGTGGTGGACCCATATTCCGGGCTACAGCTTGACATTCCTGGAGGTGAAGACGAGCGCACACTAGGAGAGGCCATACATCGTATCATCCAATGGAGAAAGGATTGCATCATATTTCGAAGTCCACCGACACCGCGTCGTCTGCCTACTCCTCCTCGAAGTCCGCCACCGAGTCAGCAGACTCCCGCTCCTCCAAGTCCACGAACGCATGAGCCGACTCCTCCTTGAAGTCCGCCACCTCCTCCAAGTCCCCGAACGCGTGAGCTGACTCCTCCGGTTTCAAGTCCGGCACAGCGTCATGCCACTTCTCTGGTTTCAAGTCCGGCACCGTGTCAGGCCACACCTCCTGCTTCAAGTCCGGCACATTGTCAGGCCACTTCTCCTGCTCCAACTCAGCCACGTCAGCCGTCTCCGCTGTCTCGGCAATCACAAAAGAGACACACTGCAGCTATGGTGCGTAGCGGTACGAGTCTAGGTAGTTCAGGAAGTACAGGCGGAGACAAGCGATATAAATATGGTCCAAGCCTCTCTCCTCTTCCTCAGAGGCCTTACGAGATGACTGAGGAGCAAAACGCAGCCATAGTGCAGGCCCAAGTGGACGCCCATTTTGGACCGAAACCGGCACCACCGCCAAAGGAGAAAGTGCTTGAGAAAACAATTGACCACTTCATTTGTATGGCCAGAGAACCAGTTCCCAAGCCTGTTGACTCGGACTATGAGCGCCAAATCAGGAAGCTACATCGAGAACGGCTAAAGAAGGAAGCGAGCTCGAGCTTGAGCCAACAAGTAGCGGGCAAAAAATGCGGGAAAACCGTTCCCCGGCTCGGAGAACTGGCGCGCAATCGACCCCCCCCCCCCGCTTGTTATGCCAACAACACATGAGAGGAGGCCTCACGCCCAATATTATTGTGGGCAAACCATTAAAGTTCCCCAGCTAGGTGATGTGGTAATAACGGAGGAGCATATAATGCAGGCTGAAATGCTCAAGATCTCTGTCGGTGTCAAAACCGGCGGATCTCGGGTAGGGGGTCCCGAACTGTGCGTCTAGGCGGATGGTAACAGGAGACAAGGGACACGATGTTTTTACCCAGGTTCGGGCCCTCTCGATGGAGGTAAAACCCTACTCCTGCTTGATTGATATTGATGATATGGGTAGTACAAGAGTGGATCTACCACGAGATCAAGGAGGCCAAACCCTAGAAGCTAGCCTATGGTATGATTGTTGTCATGGTTGTTGTCCTACGGACTAAAACCCTCCGGTTTATATAGACACCGGAGAGGGCTAGGGTTACACAGAGTCGGTTACAATGGTAGGAAATCTACATATCCGTATCGCCAAGCTTGCCTTCCACGCCAAGGAAAGTCCCATCCGGACACGGGGCGAAGTCTTCAATCTTGTATCTTCATAGTCTTGGAGTCCGGCTGACGAAGATAGTCCGGCTATCTGGACACCCCCTAGTCCAGGACTCCCTCAGTAGCCCCTGAACCAGGCTTCAATGATGATGAGTCCGGCGCGCATATTTTTTGGCATTGCAAGGCAGGTTCCTCCTCCGAATAATTCATAGAAGATTGTGAACACCAGGATAGTGTCCGGCTCTGCAAAATAATTTCCACATTCCACCGTAGAGAGAATATGATGTACACAAGTTCAATCCGCTGACATATTTTGTGGCATGACGTCACACCACCACCAAGCCTTTACTTGAATCGTTTTTTATTATACCACCTCGGTAGCGTTTAGCGGCGCGTTTCCTTGGCATGTCTTGTCGAAGCAGAGATCGTGTTCCCCTTATTCCGGGATTCTCATCAATACGAACGTGGGTAACCCAACCGCGCCAATGATGGTGGCACTTGGGAGATAAGCGAGTTTTACCAGGCTGGTGGGGACGCATAGTCTTCGTCCGCCCATATATATGGGGATAAGGATCCATGTCGGTGTCAAAACCGGCGGATCTCGGGTAGGGGGTCCCGAACTGTGCGTCTAGGCGAATGGTAATAGGAGACGAGGGACATGATGTTTTACCCAGGTTCGGGCACTCTCGATGGAGGTAAAACCCTACGTCGTGCTTGATTAATATTAATGATATGGGTAGTACAAGAGTGGATCTACCACGAGATCAAGGAGGCTAAACCCTAAAGCTAGCCTATGGTATGATTGTTGTAATGTATGTTGTGTCCTACGGACTAAAGCCCTCCGGTTTATATAGACACAGGAGGAGGCTAGGGTTACACAGAGTCGGTTACAATGGTAGGAGATCTACATATCCGTATCACCAAGCTTGCCTTCCACGCCAAGGAAAGTCCCATCCGGACACGGGACGGAGTCTTCAATCTTGTATCTTCGTAGTCTTGGAGTCTCGGGACGATGATAGTCCGCTGTCCGGACACCCCTAGTCCAGACTCCTCAAGAGCCCCGAACCAGGCTTCAATGACGATAAGTCCAGCGCACATATAGTCTTCGCGTTGCAAGGCGGGTTCTCCTTCAAGTTCCATGTACCTGCGAGCGATTATCCGGCTTCATCATAAATCTGTGTTCCTCGGCTTCTACACCCAATAATGGCCTTTTTCCACGTCGCACGAATGCGAAAAGCCGTGGTGTCTTTTACGTTCACCCCCTAGTCGTGCGAGTCGTCCGCCTACAAAAGAGGCAAAAATCCAGATCCAAACCACACCATCTTCCTCCCGCGAGTACTTCATCGGAGCGCCTTTGACCTAAAAATCCATTCCATCATGGACCGTCGATGCGGCTCCTCTTCTCGCGCTACCAGCCCACCGCCAGGGGATTGGAGGTGGTGCTCTGTTCCGCACAACAAGCTAGTGAAGCTCCAAGCGGGGGGATATCTCCCTCCGGCCTTCATGGTCCCGGTTCGAGCTGGGCTGGTCACTTATCAAGGTGGGAGGCAAGCGGAGGCTACCCCAAGCCCCAATAAAGGGGAGCGAGTATGCTTCGTCCCTTATCGATAAGGGACTCGGATTCCCAAGACATCCGTTCCTCCGCTGGCTCCTCGGAGTTCTACGGACTCCAGCTCCACCACCTCACACCGCCTCATCCCGCATATCGCGAGCTACGCCGCTCTTTATGAGCTATTCTGGGCATTGAGCCCCATTTTGCATTGTGGAAGAGGCTGTTACGCCTCGCACTTCGCTCTCACGAGGGGTCCATATATCAAGTGGGCGGCGCCGAAATATGGCGCATCGCCGGGACCGGATACCCATCCGGTACTCCCAAGAAGGCGTCCGAAGACTGGCCTTCAGAGTGGTTTTACATAGGAGACGCTTCGCTGCCGGACCCAGTCCGGATTGGCCTCCCGGAGTTTAGTGCTGCTCCTCTAAAGAAACGCCTCAGCTGGCGCCCACGGAGCCCCCGATTGGAGGAAGACAAGAGCGTCCATTACTTGATGGGCCGAATAAGATTACTGGCCCATTCCGGGTTGACCATGATTGGAGTCATGGCGACATGCATCATGCTTTCGACGTTTAGGCCTCTTACTGGCCCATTCCGGGTTGACCATGAACAACCCTAGAGGATGGGTAAGCAAACACTTTTAAGGGCTCAACCCATGCTTTCGAAGTTTAGGCTTCTTACATTATGTCTTCGGCGCAGGATCTACGCCGGACTGTGGAGGACATGGTAAGTCCTGCTCCGCAACCCGAGGATCCAGAAAGATCCCTGGATCCGGCCTCCGAAGAGGATCCGGACATCAAGGTGGAGCTGATCGACGGGGTATTTCACCAGCTCAGCATGGATAATGCTTTGGTCGCCATTAAGGCGGACTACCCCGGACTGTATCCGGCTTCCCAGGTGACTGTGACCGAGGTCCGGACACCATTATCTCTTCCTTGCCCATTTCTGACCTTCGCGAACGATGGTATTTTACAGGAAGCGCCTTGTATGGAAGCCGAGCCAGGCGGTGACCAATAGAGGTCAGTCCGGACCAGCAGGCGGAAAAGGAGCGCGGTACGGACTGAAACGTCGCCGCCAAGGTATAACTCGTATTTGAATTTCCAGAGCAACGTTCCTAGGAAGCGTCTGAGTGTTCATGATATTTATAGGAGAAAAGCGCCGCCGGATCGGGCGCGAAGTTGCCGATCCAACCGACACGGCCAGGCTCCAAAGCTCGCCCGGAGGGGGGGCAAGCGCAAGACGCGGGCGGATCCTTCTCCAACGGAGGACACCGGCTGCACTGTCCGCCACCAAGTATGAGGTGGAGAGCGCCATGAACCATAGGCGCCGCCGGACAAGTTTAAATGAAGTGTGCTTCTCCCCGAGGCATTGGGCGCCTTTAACGCGAGGGGCGCGCACCTCCGTGCCGCTCAAGATGGTTTTACCAGAGCCACGGAGCAGTATGTGAAAGACATACAGGTAAGGGAATTTTAATGTTTATATATACCAGTAGCCCCCGAGACTTAAAGTAGTTATATTAACTGATTTAAGGATCAATTTAAAACGCAGGCTCTTACCGAGAAGAATGCCCAGCTGTCTCAGGAGCTGCAAGAATGCAAGGCCCAACTTGAGGCCGCACTTGCTGCCGCAGGGGGAGACGCAGAGACCCCTCCTGGTAACACATTTTTGTGAATAAATATAAGCGCTGTGCGGCGTGCGCGCAAGTCTAATAGTGACATTGCAGGTGCCGCCGAACAAGATCCGGATAGGCAAGGATTACTACGCCAGCTAAAGGCCGGTGAGAGGGTGTTGAATAAGGTGCAGCAAGAAAGGAACAAGCTCCAAGATGCCCACGCCCAGCTCGGAGAAGAGCTGAAATGTGTTCGGGCCGAGCTGTCCGGCTCCGTTAAGGAGACTGAGCGGCTTCGTCGCGGCATCTATAGTAAGTGCTTGAGCGGACTCTTTTGAAAAGAAGAGTTCGGCGAGGAAGTCAATTGACAAATTATGTCTTGTAGGTATACTCACCGGTCGCCCCGCGAAGGAGATGCCCGTATCAATGGGTGATCAACTTCCCGAGCTGTTGCAGCTGCTCGAACGAGTTCGGCAGGCAATGAGCAGCGTCGTCCAGGCTTTATGGCCGGCCCTCTCCCTACCCGAGGGCCTTGGGGAGCTTGCGGAGAAGCTTCAGGGAGTGCGGCAGCGCTTCCGTTTATGGAAGATTTCGGCCTGCCGCCAAGGTGCCAGGGAGGCTTGGGCCATGGTGAAGACGCGTTACAAGAAGGCGGATCCCAACCACATGGCCGAAGTTGGACCGGTGGGGCCCGATGGGAAGGAGATCCCTGTGAGTTTAGTATACAGCCAAGTAGAGTTGGCTGCTAAATTTTCCCAACGGGACTGTAAGTTAGACAGCCTGTTAGACGGGATTGAGGAGGAATACAATCAGTAATTTTGACGATGTATGTTTTCCTTTAAAGTGACATGTGAAATGCCTTCTAGCCAGATTGTAGATCGTTTGTCTTTGCCGACCTTTTCGCTTCAACCTCGGGACCCTAGAGTCCGGAGTGTGTCCGAATACCTTTTTGGTTAAGAAACAACCGGGGTATGCATGGAGACCAGGCGTAGGGGTCATTAGTGCTTTATCAGACAAGTGCCCAACTAGTTATGTTATATTACATGGTTAGTAAGAAACATCTTCCAGAGAGAATAGTTCCGTTAAGGGTTCCTTTCCCTGGGAGGCATGCCCTAAAGTGCATGTCCGGACTACGAAGAAAGCAGAGAAAACATCTGGGGGCGGATAAATGAGTAGGTAAAAAGTCATGTTTTAAGTCACCGACCGAATATTCCCTTAAGAACACTAGCTTTCGGCTTCACCCAGTCTGAGGTACACATCCGGCTGACCCGACAGTAACAATCGCAGAGGTGGTCCCTTTACCTCCTAGCCGAACAATCGGGAACGTAGGGGTAAGCACAGGAGCCAGGCAACCCAGCTTGGCCAAAACTTAAGTCATATCGATGCATATAATGGTGAGTAAAAGGTACATCTGGAAGCTTGACACATGTGCTGGGCATGAAACCCTTATAATTGAGCTTCTATAAAAGAAGACCCTAGGTATAATGAGTGCGGATGGCACATCAAGTGTATGCGAAAAATGCGAAAGTAGGCCCTTAGGGGCTTTTTGGTAAAAAGGTTATGAAAAGAGAAACAAAAGACAGCCGAAGTGCAAAAATTTGGACGGAGGAAGGGGACGAACTCTTAGTCCGGCACTAGGCATAGAATCTTCGGAGGCGGGCTGTGTTCCATGGGTTCGGCTCGAGTCGGTTATCCGACGCATTTCGTAGACGGTATGCTCCGCCGTCGACTTGATCGATAATGAAGGGCCCTCCCATTTGGGCTTGAGCTTGTCCTTTTCTTGTCCGGCAGCGAGAACTAGTTCACCAACGTTGTAAGTCTTGGCCCGTACTTCTCTGCTTTGATATCTTTGGGCCTGCTGCTGATAGAATGCGGAACGAGCCTTGGCGACGTCCCGTTCTTCCTCCAATGTGTCCAAGCTGTCCTGCCGATCAAGCTCGGCCTCTGTTTCCTCGTACATGCGCACTTGAGGTGAGTCATGAATAATGTCGCAGGGCAAGACTGCCTCTGCGCCATAAACCATAAAAAATGGTGTGAATCCGGTAATGCGGTTAGGCGTTGTCCGCAGCCCCCAGAGTACGGAGTCGAGCTCCTCGACCCAGTGCGTGTCAGATTTAGTAAGTGACCGCACTAGTCTGGGTTTAATGCCGCTCATTATTAGACCATTTGCTCGTTCCACTTGACCGTTGGTTTGAGGATAGACTGAAGCGTAGTCGAGCTTGATGCCCATATTTTTGCACCATGACTTCACTTCGTCGGCTGTGAAGTTCGTGCCGTTGTCGGTGATGATGCTGTGGGGGACTCCGTAGCGGTGTACTACCCCGGATATAAAGTCTATCACTGGTCTGGACTCTGCCGTTTTGACCGGTTTGGCCTCTATCCATTTGGTGAATTTATCCACCATGACCAATAGGTACCTTTGCTTGTGGGTTCCCCCTTTAAGGGGTCCAACCATATCAAGCCCCTGCACATGAACGCCGGGTAATGGGTATAGTTTTGAGGGTGGTGGGTGGCATGTGGCTCGATTAGCAAAGAGTCGACAACCGACGCATCTCTGGACTAAGTCCTGGGCATCTGCCGGGCCGTCGACCAATAAAACCCTGTACGGAATGCCTTTCCTACAAGGTCCCGGGTTGCTGCGTGGTGTCCGCCTAGTCCGGCATGAATTTCAGCCAGGAGGTTTCGCCCTTCCTCTTCGGAGATACACCTTTGAAGGACTTCGGTTGTACTTTTCTTATACAGTTCTCCATCATGGACCTTGTAGGCTTTCGATCGCCGGACTCTGCAGCGGGCCTCGTTTTGGTCTTCGGGAAGTTCCTGCCTAAGAAAGTAGGCTAGGAATGGTTCTGTCCACGGGGCGATTACTGCCATTATGACGTGGGCTGAAGGTGTTATGTCATCGGCTAAATCGCCGATTGGCGCGGTTTGTTCCGGCTTGTCACGTCCGGGCTCCTCTTCCCATAGTACGGATGGCTTGAAGAGCCGTTCCAGGAAGATATTTGGAGGGACAAAATCATGTTTCGCACCGATGCGTGCCAGTACGTCGGCCGCTTGGTTATTATCTCGGGCTATGTGATGGAATTCGAGTCCTTCAAACCGAGCTGACATTTTTAGGACAGCGTTGCGATATGCTGCCATTTTTGGATCCTTGGCGTCAAAGTCTCTGTTTATTTGGGATATTGCAAGGTTTGAATCCCCGCGCACCTCTAGGCGTTGAATGCCCATGGAGACTACCATCCGGAGACCATGTAACAGGGTCTCGTATTTGGCTGCGTTGTTGGAGTCCGTGTACATTATTTGAAGTACATACTGGACTGTGTCCCCGGTTGGGGACGTCAATACGACGCCAGTCCCCAGTCCGGCCAACATTTTAGAGCCGTCGAAATGCATAGTCTCAATTGGAGTATGCGCCGTACTCTTTAGGGAGTTCGGCTTCGGTCCATTCGGCGACAAAGTCAGCCAAAACTTGTGACTTTATAGCTCGCCGAGGTTTGTAAGTTATATCGAATGGTAAGAGCTCAATGGCCCATTTTGCAATCCTGCCCGTTCGTCATGTTATTTATAATGTCATTGAGTGGTACTTGAGGCCATCGTTATCGTACACTCTTGAAAGTAGTGTCGAGCTTTGGGCGCCATGAACACCGCATATGCTATCTTCGATAGTGCGGGTAACGGACTTGCGGGGGTTAACACAAAGGATACATAATACACCGGTTTTTGAAGAGGGAATTTGTGCCCTTCGCTCTCGCTCGACGACGAGTACCGCGCTTACAACTTGATGCGTTGCTGCGATGTATAACAACATTGGTTCGCCCAGATTGGGCGCAGCCAGGACCGGATTTGTTGCCAATATGGCCTTTATTTCTTCTAGTCCGGCAGTGGAAGCATCCGTCCACTCGAAGTGTTCGGTGCACCTGAGGAGGCGATAGAGGGGCAACGCCTTTTCTCCAAACGGGAGATGAAGCGGCTTAGAGCTGCCACGCATCTTGTTAATTTTTGTATTTGTTTGAGGTCTTTTGGAATGTCCAACTGTGACAGAGCTCGGATTTTAGCTGGGTTTGCTTCGATTCCTCTACCGGATACGATGAAGCCCAGCAGCTTTCCGGCTGGTACGCCAAAAACACATTTTTCCGGATTCAGCTTGATGTCATATGCTCTGAGGTTGTCAAACGTGAGCCTCAAATCGTCTACTAGAGTTTCGACGTGTTTTGTTTTGACGACTATGTCGTCTACGTATGCCTCTACTGTTTTGCCGATCTGGGTAGCCAGACATGTTTGAATCATGCGCTGATATGTTGCGCCGGCGTTTTTAAGTCCGAAGGGCATCGTGTTGAAGCGCATGGTCCGTAAGGAGTGATGAATGCCGCTGCTTGGTCTGCTTCGCCATCTTGATTTGGTGGTAGCCAGAGTATGCGTCGAGGAAGCACAATGAATCGTGCCCTGCGGTAGCATCGATAATTTGGTCGATGCAGGGGAGTGGGAAGGGATCCTTTGGGCAAGCCTTATTGAGGTCTTTAAAATCGACACAGAGGCACCAGGATTTGTCCTTCTTTGGTACCATTACCAGATTTGCTAGCCAATCCGGATGTTTGATATCTCTGATGAATCCGGCTTCCAATAGTTTGGCTAGTTCTTCTCCCATTGCCTGTCTTTTGGGTTCGGAAAATCGTCGAAGAGCCTGTTTGACTGGCTTAAATCCTTTTAGGATGTTTAGGTTGTGTTCGCTAACTGCGTGGGATTCCGGCATATCCGAAGGATGCCAAAGTAAAATGTCCCAATTTTCCCGGGAATTCGCACAGTCGCGCGTCTACTTGGGTTCAATTGTGCCCGATGGAGGCCGTCTTTGTTGGGTCCGTTGGATGGACCTGGAATTTTATTATTTCATCTGCTGGTTTGAAGGAGATGGACTTGGATCTTTTATCGAGTATCACATCGCCCCTGTTCACCGTGAGAGCGCAGCACGTGAGTTCTTCTCTGCTAAGGCTTGGATAGTGCCTCCGTGGCTAGTGCGGCTGTCTTGTTCTCGGCGCTGAGTGCTATGTCCGGATCACTAGCGAGAGTGATTATTCCGCCGGCCTGCATTTTGAGCTTCATGTACCCGTAATGAGGTATCGCTTGAAAAATTGTGAATGCCTCTCGTCCTAATATAGCGTGATATCCGTTGTTGAACGGGCCACTTGAACGTGACTTCTTCGGATGTGTAATTGTCCGTGAGCGAACACCACATCGAGTGTGATTTTTCCGGTGCAGCGCGCTTCCCGGCTAGGGATTATTCCTCTGAAGGTTGTGCTGCTTCGCTCAATACGGCTCCAATCGATTTCCATTTTTCGCAGAGTTTCCTCGTAAATGAGGTTTAATCCGCTGTCGCCATCCATGAGGTCTTTTGTCAGTCGAAAGCCATCCACTATGGGACTAAGCACCGGTCGGCCGGTGCTCGCTGTTCGAATTTAGGCTCGTCACCGACGCTGAAGGTAATAGCTGTGTCGCTCCATGGATTTGCTGTTGCTACTTGGTAGACTTCGGCGAGTCCGCAGATTGTTCGTTTTCACATATTGTTTGATGCGAAGGTCTCGAAGACTGTTGATACCGTACCGGTATTGTTGGAGTGGTTTTATGGGCTAGAAGCTCCTCGCCACTTTTGGCCACCTACCGTAATATCCAACATGCTCGAAGGCTATGTGTTGGGACGGCTCCTCTCAGACTATGAAGCTTACAGGTCCATTGATCCATCCCTCGAAGACGGTTCCGTTTCCCTTATTGGGTTTTGTTTTTTCGCTTTTGCATCCGGGGCCCGAGTGTAAGGCACCCTTTGTTGCGGATCGGGTTGGGGCGGATTATCCCAAGATTGATTTTCGGTTTTCCGGAAACTCTCCATCGCCAATACTTTCAGATTATGGACGCCGGATCGGTGAAGCGTGTAATTGTCTGACGATCGATGGCGCCAATATTCCTTGTCCGTGCAATTATTGCAGAAAATTGAGATTGTGTTTTCCTCTCGGCAGTCCTTTATCCTGTCCATAACCAGGAGGAATCTGGCCCAGTAGTGATGTACTGTTTCAGCGGGCTCTTGCCGTATTAGAGATAGATCGCATATGTCTGGGCGGGTGGGTGGACTAAAATCCGGATCCCTGCCCATCTTGGGGCTTAAAGGCCAAGGAGTTTCCGAATTCGGAAGCTTGGGTTGCTGGATACGATCCAGCGAGTCCGGAGCGATGCATGGTTTTAAGTTCAATGCTCGATCGAAGTCTGTCCCTCCGCGGAAATCCGGCATGGAGGGTTCGGGAATCTGGACGTGACTAGTTTTCAATGTAGGCGAACAGTTGACGTATTGCTCCTCTACCACTGCGACGTGGTGGGTGGCGTGGGGAGAGTTAATCTCTCTCAGATCGGTTTTAAGCCCAATATGATTGTAGTCTGTAGCGACTCCCAGGGCGGCGATGCGATCCAAGAGCTCGTTAACAGATGAGAGCTCTATCGGATCCAACTGTTCAGCAGATTTCGAGCTGACGCGAAGATTGCTTCTGACGACTTGAGAAGTCATTGTCGAAGCGGTGGCCGGACAGGCAGTCATAAGAAAACCACCTAGCCGGATAGTTTGGCCGGCAGCCAAGGCCCCTTTGGCGAAAACACCGTCTTTGAAGACGGGTGGAGGCATCCTTCCTATCGGTGACGACACAGAGGAACTCTCAATGAAAGCACCAATGTCGGTGTCAAAACCGGCGGATCTCGGGTAGGGGGTCCCGAACTGTGCGTCTAGGCGGATGGTAATAGGAGACGAGGGACACGATGTTTTACCCAGGTTCGGGCCCTCTCGATGGAGGTAAAACCCTACATCCTGCTTGATTAATATTGATGATATGGGTAGTACAAGAGTGGATCTACCACGAGATCAAGGAGGCTAAACCCTAAAGCTAGCCTATGGTATGATTGTTGTAATGTATGTTGTGTCCTACGGACTAAAGCCCTCCGGTTTATATATACACCGGAGGAGGCTAGGGTTACACAAAGTCGGTTACAATGGTAGGAGATCTACATATTCGTATCGCCAAGCTTGCCTTCCACACCAAGGAAAGTCCCATCCGGACACGGGACGGAGTCTTCAATCTTGTATCTTCGTAGTCTTGGAGTCCGGCGGACGATGATAGTCCGTCTGTCCGGACACCCCCTAGTCCAGGACTCCCTCAATCCACCTTTTTACCTATGACTTCTTCCTCCTTTGCTTATCCATCTCCGCGCACTCGAGCTCCAGCGCCCAAGTCCGTGCATCTCGTCTCGACCTTCTCCGACCATGTCTGGAGCGGGAGGCAAATGGTTGGCCTCTTCCGTTACGGAGGAGCACATCGCAAAGTTGCGCAGCGCCGGATACCTTTCCGGCGACATCGCGCACCGGCTTCCCGACAAGGGGCAGCTCATCCCCACCCCAGGCCCCATGAGAGGGTCGTATTCCTTCCCCACTTCCTCCGCGGACTGGGCTTCCCGTTGCATCCCTTTGTCCGAGGGCTCATGTACTATTATGGCCTGGATTTCCACGATCTGGCGCCAAACTTCATCCTCAACATCTCGGCGTTTATTGTCGTGTGCGAGGCCTTCCTCTGCATCCAGCCCCACTGCGGCTTGTGGCTCAAGACCTTCAATGTCAAGCCGAAGGTAGTGAAGGGCATCCAAGCAGAGTGCGGAGGCGCCATGTTGGGCAAGATGCCCAACGTCATCTGGCTCGAAGGGGCCTTCGTGGAGTCCGTCAAGGGGTGGCAATCAGGGTGGTTCTACATCACCGAGCCGCGTGACCCAAAATGGGTGGCGGCCCCCGAGTTTAGATCTGGTATCCCGATGCAGCTCACCTCCTAGAAAGAGAAGGGCTTGCTATGGGGCAGTTCGGAGGAGCTGACATGACTCCAGTCCTGTCTCCAGACATTGGTGAACAAGAAGCTTAGGCTTGTCAATGTGATCCAGGTCATGCTCGTCCGCCGGATTCTCCCTTGCCAACAACGGGCCTTCAACTTGTGGGAGTTTGATCCGGCACAGCACCAGGCCTTGAGCGGGCTCTTCGACACGATGTACGAAGCTGCCTGGAGGGTGCTGTTCAAGGGCGGAGAAGCCCCCGCATCCGCGACGGAAGACCGCGGATTCAGCACCAAGCGCCCGGCTGGCGAGGTAAGCTTTGTTATCCTCTATGGGACATTTATTTTCTTTCATAGTTTAACTCTATGTGGGATCTAAAACTCCCAATGCCTCTGACAGGACTGGCAGAGGACATCCGGACAGGTAGACTGCCCGGCTCCCCTTCCCGAAGACCCAGCGGACGCCCGCTTATGGGGCTGCTGGTACCGGCACTTTATGTGGTGCCGGAGAAGAAGGCCAAGAAGAAGGCCACGGGAAGTCGAAGAAGTTCCCGGCGCCAGGTGATATCGGACTCATCATCTAATGGCTCCGAGGAGGACTCCTCCCCCGAAGACGAGGAGGAGAAAGAGGACTCTCTCCCAGAGGAGGGAGAGAGAAGAGGAAGGCTTCCCCAACGGGGAGGCCAAGGGTCCAAGAGGGAAGGACTATTCCCGGACAGCTCATAAACGCCAACGCGTTGGCGACGAAGAGTGGCCCTCAAGGGCCAGCCTCCGCTAGATCGTAAGTATCCGGATTCCTGAATGATTTATAATTTCTTTTTTGTGTCACATAGTGTCCTTCTAATGCCGCACACTACCTGTAGTCCACCGATGATGATCTCCCTGCTTCATCGAGCGGGTCGTTGGCTCCGTCGGATGTGGATTCCATCCCGACTGCCTCCACCCCTCGCGATGCTGACGACGCCGAGGTGGGATCCCAGGAAGGGAACCATCAGGAGGAGGCTCCGGAGGCGCCACAAGGCAGCCTCCCGGACTTTGCGCCGGACTCCGTGCCGGAACCCGCAGTGGTTCCGGAGTCCGGCAGGCGGCCCCTTCGCAAGAAGGGCAAGACCGTGACGCCGGCGGCCTCCGTCCAACCGGAGGCACCGGAAAACTTGTTGGAGGCGCTCAAAGGCACTTCCATCGAGGAAGAACACCGCACTATCATGAGTGCGGTGATTCAGAAGGTTCAGCTCGCCAAGAGTGGGCTGAACGAAGCCTGCAGTAGCCTTCTAACAGGCTTTGAGGTAAGAAGTTTAAAATATGTAATGTAATACCGCATAGACAAGAGCCCCGATGCTCGGTTCGGTGTTCGGAAAGAAAAAACGGATTGAGGATCTAAAAAGATATACGCAGGAGTGCTAAAAATTATGTCAATATGGGTTTGCAGGCTGCGCTGCTAACCTCTGCCGCACTGACGGCGGAGGTCGGTGCTTTGAAGCAGGACCTCGAGCGGTCCGAGCAAGAGCTCGGCCTTGCCAAGAAGCAGCTCGAGGACAAAGAAGGTGAGTAACACCACTTTAAAATTTGTACCTTACAGAAAAGGATTTTGGTTGCCATAAAAATAACAAGGATAACGTGGGTACTGCAGGGGCCACGAACGAGGTGGCGACCCTGAAGGAGGCTGTGTCCGCAGCTGAACGCAATGCGGCCGCGGAACGAGTGAAGCGAGAGAAACAGGAGGCGCGGGTGGCGGAGGTGCGGCAAGAGCTCCAGGCTCTCATGGAAAAGCATGAGAGTTTGGAGCACGACTCGAAGACTCGAGAGTCCGAGCTTGCCTCGGCTCTTGAAAGTGCCAAAGCCGCTAAGGCCGAGGCCCGTAAGGCCCTCCAGGAGGTTGAGGATGTGAAGAAAATAGCGGCGGGTAAGGCATTTTTCATGCAAAGCAAGCATGTTAATGTAAATCACCTGTTATTTACCCGAATTCGGAGCTCTCCAGGGCGTTTGCAGATCTGCCTTGCAGCGTGTCTGATGCCGCCGCATTCTACCGTGGCGAGGAGGGGAGCTCAACGGAGAAGGTCTTCTGGTCTCAGTACTCTGATGCCGGACATCCGGTGCCCCCTAGAGACCAGCTGAAGCAGCTGGTCGAGCTCCACAAGGTAGCCGAGCAGGCCATGAAGGGCCTCATAGTCTGGTTGTGGCCTGGAGAGGCCATGCCTGGGAGCTACTTCGGCCTCGTGCGGCGGCTGATGGATGCGTGCCCCTGGGTGGAGGTCATCAAGCGCTCCGCCTGTATTGAGGGTGCCTGTCGGGCCCTTGCCCGCGCAAAGGTGCACGGGCAGGCTGGATGCAGAGGCTTATCAGCGACGCGCCGCCAACCGGCAAGGAGTATCGACGCCGAGATGTACTATAAGACTGTCTCAAGGGTGCCCGCAAGATTGCGGATGAGTGCCCCAGAGATGTAATTATTGAGTAAACTCGCAATGTGTTATCCTGTGCGCTGAAAACTTTGTTCATATGCGCTAAGCAACGCTTATTGATTTAAAATATTACCTTCTATGCGGCCGTTTATAAAATCTGAGAGATGGCAAGTCGTCGGCTTCAGCCCCCATGCCACTAGTGCTGGGGTGTTTGGGATAAACTTGAGCACTCTTGTTCCCAATTTTGGGTCCATCTAGGGAGGCGCTCAACACAACGAACAAGGCAACCGGACTTATAATGCTTGAACACTCTCACTTAGCCATAGAATTCTATAATTTTAAATTTCGGCGAAGCCCCTAGTATTTGGAAGACCGAGTTCAGGGCGCTATCCACGCCTTGGCCGGACATTATCCAATTCTTCGCTCGAAGCAGGATAAGTCTTTAGGGACTCGAAAAGACCTCTCGAACAGCAACCAGTCTCTCGCCTTATCATGACAGTCAGTTTTAGCTTTCCACTGAGGCGCTCGCCCAGCTCAGCCGGGCGCAATCGCGATGGTTCTCCCAGTGCTACCTTAGCCGATGTAATCTAAACGTAAGGTACCAAAACATGGGAGCCGGGCAAACCCAACTATTGACCCAAGACATGATTCGGAGCCGATTCATATAATGTTATAAGTTCGGGGTGCCGCACTTGCGAAAGTGTTCGGACTTATCACACCATAATGCGGGGAACATAAGCCCCTGGTGTATTCGGCCGTACCAAAATATACGGGTGCGAGATGTCATTAATGAACATACATGTAAAGTAATGCAATTATAGGCAAAAGGTGCTGCATTGTTTATTCAAGGAATTCTGCCATGAGTGCGGAATGATACAAATAGTGCGGTAAGCAAGGGATTGGACTAATTAAACATGTCCCCCTCCAGGGGTGGGCTACGAATTGGTGTATTTAACAAATTTAATGCGCGTAATGGAGACCACCTGAGTGTTCGTCGCAACCTTTGTCCCTCTCTAGCTGTTGCATCGTGAGTTTGGCAGGTTCGCCGCCGGACAAGGCCTCTGGTGAACGGAGTCCTGTGCATAAAAAGAAGGAAAATAAGAATGAAAAGAGCGACACACTTGGGAGCCCCTGGTGTGGTCGAGCCGCACTCTGGGCCTGTTGTGGTCGTGCCCCTCCCCCTATGCCCATGGTATCTCCAGAGCATAATGATGTACGCGGAGAGCTGGTCTTTCAATCATGCGAGGGCTGGGGTTAGGGCCGCATTGCTACGCGTGCTCGGAAAATGCCAGGTGGTCTTGGTTGATGTTGCTCCGGGCGCGTTTGGCCGTGTCGGTCGTTTAACAGCTGGACTCGAAAATTGCCTTAAAAGGCTGCTCTGTACTTCTGTCGCGAGAGCCACTGTGTGTTCCTCCATTCGGAGGGAGCGTTCCGTATTTCCGTTGACCGTGATGACTCCACGAGGGCCTGGCATCTTGAGCTTGAGGTATGCATACGCGGCACGCGTTGAACTTTGCGACGCGGTTCGTCCAAGCGAGCGTGATAGCCGCCGCGAGCGGGACTATGTCAAGATTAACTCCTCGCTTGAAATTATCCGGGATCCAAGACCACTTCGGTGTGTGACAGAGCTGTACAATTGGCCTCAACACCGGTATGACGCCTTTGAAGGTCGTCTTTGTAGGTTTAATCCTTGAGGGGTCTATGCCCATCTTGCACACTGTATCCTGATAAAGCAGGTTCAGGCTACTGCCGCCGTCCATCAGGACTCTCGTGAGGTGAAATCCGTCGATGATTGGGTCTAAAACCAATGCGGTGAATCTGCCATGGCGGATACTGGTCGGGTGGTCTCTTCGATTGAAAGTGATCGGGCAAGGGGACCATGGATTGAACTTCGGGGCGACTGGCTCCATCGCATATACGTCCCTAAGTGCACGCTTCTGCTCCCTCTTGGGTATATGGGTTGCGTATATCATGTTTACCGTCCGCACTTGTGGGGAAGCCCTTCATCCTCTCTTGTTGGCGGCGGGTCTCTTCCTCGTCATCGCCTGCAGCCCTCGTCATTGTTTTCGCAATTAACTTGCTCTGCTGCTTGAATACCCAACAATCTCTGTTGGTGTGATTAGCTGGCTTTTCGGTGTGCCATGTATCCGCAAGAGCGTTCGAGTATTCGGTCCAAATTGGACGGACCCGGAGTGGTTCTTTTGAATGGCTTCTTCCGCTGACCGGGTTTAGAGCCTCAGAATCCGGCTTTGACTGCCGTATCCTCATTGTTGTCGCCGTTAACGCAGCGTTTGTTTTTGTTTCGACGTGACCTGCCATTGTGGTCCTTAGTATCCGGAGTGCTAGAATTTTTACTGAGGTTGTTGCTGCGAGCTAGCCAGCTATCCTCTCCTGCACAGAAGCGGGTCATGAATGATGTGAGAGCTGCCATGGATTTCGGCTTTTCCTGTCCTAGGTGCCGGGCTAGCCACTCGTCGCGGATGTTATGTTTGAAAGATGCGAGGGCCTCTGCATCCGGACAGTCGACGATTTGATTTTTCTTTGTTAAGAACCGTGTCCAGAATTGCCTGGCCGATTCGTCTGGCTGCTGAATTATGTGGCTTAGGTCATCGGCGTCTGGTGGTCGCACATATGTGCCCTCGAAGTTGTCGAGGAATGCGGCTTCCAGGTCCTCCCAACACCCAATTGACACCTTTAAGCTTGAGTGGGAGATACTTGATGGCATGGAGATCGTCGCCACGGGCCATATGGATATGAAGGAGATAATCTTCGATCCAAACCGCGGGGTCTGTTTTGCCATCGTAGGATTCAATGTTCACGGTTTTAAACCCTTCAGGGATTTGATGATCCATTACTTCGTCAGTGAAGCATAGTGGGTGTGCGGCGCCTCTGTATTAAACAATATCACGACGTAGCTTGAGGGAGCGTTGTCTGCTGTGTTCGGCCTGGCCGGAGTTGTTGTATCTGGCGCGACGGTAGTCGTCGTGGGTCGTGGGGCGCCCACATGATCCGTAAATAGATCTGGATTGTCTTGCCTTGTCTTCCAATATATCCCGCAAGTCCGGCGCATTCCCTCGTGGCTTCGTACTTTTCGAGCGATGCCGGGGTACGGTCTTGATGGAGGGCCTAGATGCCTCTCCGTCGCGACCACGGGGTGGTCGGTCTGCGGTATTGTGCGCTGGTGATGAAGGTATGTATGCTTCCTCCTCTAGTCGGGGGAGCAACTTGCATTTTGGGTAGCTATTGGAGGGGCGTTCGAGTTCATACTCTTCGGCCGCGAGGACCTCGGTCCATCTGTCGGCCAGTAGGTCTTGATCAGCTTGAAGCTGTTGCTGCTTTTTCTTTAGGCTATTTGTTGTGTCCATTAGCCTGCGTTTAAAACGCTCTTGTTCGATGGGATCCTCAGGCACGACGAATTCGTCATCGTCGAGGCTTGTCTCGTCCGGAGGGAGGTATGTAATTATCATCCTCGACCTCTTCGTCTGCCGCTCTCTCGTGAGGGCTGGCTTCTGCATCCTCCTGCGCTAAATCTTGCTGGAGGGGATTGCCTTCGGCACTTTCTGGGGAGTTATTATCTCCTGTGCCGGAATCTCCATTCTTGCTGTGGCGGGATTTAGAGCGGCGCCGCTGACGTCGGTGCTTGGGCTATTTCTTTAGGGAATCTACCTCCGCTGCTTCTTTGGGGTGTCCACCATGTATATGTCATATGACGAGGTGGTCTTCCAGTGCCCTGTGGGCGCTGGTTCTTGATCGTCTCCGGCATCGTCGTCCATACCGTCGATGTCCTCAGAGTCGTAGTCTAGCATGTCGGTTAGATCGTCGACAGTGGCTACAAAGTGGGTGGTGGTTGGGCTTTGAATCTCTTCGGACCGCAGTCCGGCCAGGGCTCTCCTGATAACGAGAGATGCTTTAGCGAATTTAGGATGTCGCCAAAGGGTGAGTGCTGAAAGATGTCCGCGGCGGTGAACTCCATGATCGGCACCCAATCGGATTCGATTGGCAGGGGCGCAGGAGGTTCGGAGTCCGGCAAGGAGTTCGGCGCCTTGGAGTCACGAGCTTTATAAGGGACAAGGTCGGTATTTGGCTCCATCGCCGTCGAAGTCGCAGCCCCCGAGGCGGTGTCCAACCACCTATCCTCGATCTGCGCGGTCCACTCCGAACTATGGGTTAGAGCGGACTCGGGTGCGGCCACCAGGGCACTGTCCGGCGGCAAAGCTAAATCATGTCCGTCGTGACAGCGCGGCATGCTCGGCTATGGCTCGAATCCATTGAAGATCAAGTCTCCACGGATGTCGGCTGTGAAGTTTAGGCTTCCAAACCTGACCTGATGGCCAGGGGCATAGCTTTCGATCTGCTCCAGATGGCCAAGTGAATTGGCCCACAGTGCAAAGCCGCCGAACACAAAGATCTGTCCGGGGAGGAAAGTCTCACCCTGGACGGCGTTATTGTTGATTGAAGAAGCCATCAAGCCTATCGGTGATGACACAGAGGAACTCTCAATGAAAGCACCAATGTCGGTGTCAAAACCGGCGGATCTCGGTAGGGGGTCCGGATCGTATGCCTAGGCGGATGGTAACAGGAGACAAGGGACACGATGTTTTACCTGTGTTCGGCCCTCTCAATGGAGGTAAAACCCTACTCCCGCTTGATTGATATTGATGATATGGGTAGTACAAGAGTGGATCTACCATGAGATCAAGGAGGCTAAACCCTAGAAGCTAGCCTATGGTATGATTGTTGTAATGGTTGTTGTCCTACGGACTAAAACCCTCCGATTTATATAGACACCGGGAGGCTAGGGTTACGAGTCGGTTACAATGGTAGGAGATCTACATATCCGTATTGCCAAGCTTGCCTTCCACGCCAAGGAAAGTCCCATCCGGACACAGGACAAAGTCTTCAATCTTGTGTCTTAATAGTCTTGGAGTCCGGCTGACGATGATAGTCCGGCTATCCGGACACCCCCTAGTCCAGACTCCTCAAGAGCCTCTAACCAGGCTTCAATGACGATGAGTCTGTCGCGCATATTGTTCGGCATTGCAAGGCGGGTTCCTCCTCCGAATAATTCATAGAAGATTGTGAACACCAGGAGAGTGTCCAGCTCTGCAAAATAATTTTCACATTCCACCGTAGATAGAATATTATGTACACAAGTTCAATCCGCTGACGTATTTTGTGGCATGACGTCACACCACCACCAAGCCTTTACTTGAATCGTTTTTATTATACCACCTCAATAGCGTTTAGCGGCGGTTTCTTGGCACATCTTGTCGGCGGAGATCATGTTCCCTTTATTCGGGAATCCCATCAATATGGACGGTAACCCAATCGCCCTTCGCCCGCCACGCCCTCTATCGAAGGCGAGTTCCGAACGGTCACGGAGACGGCTCTTGGTATTTTCCCTCTTTATAATGGGACCAAGGCTCATTTCTTTTCTTCAATCCTCCATCGAATCTTCTCCTTGCCCCAAGTTCTAACACCCAGAGCCCCAGATTCGAGCGCCTCGGACCTTCAACCATGTCCGGCTCCGACCTTCGTGGTGGTGGATGCCCTCCTCATCACGGAGGAGGACGTGCTAAAGCTGCAAGATGCCAAGCACATGCCTTACGAGATTTCGCACAGTTGCTCGCAGAATGGGCAGGCCATCCCCACCCCCGAGCCCGGTGAGTACGCTGCTTTTTGTATCCCACTCCGCTCGGGTTTAGGCTTCCCGATGGATCCTTTCGTGAGAGGGCTCATGTTTCACTATGGGTTGGAATTCCACGACTTGGCTCCGGAGTCCATCCTCCATATTTCTTCATTCATCGTCGTCTGGAAGCCTTCCTCCGTGATCACCCCTCACTTCGCTTGTGGTCAAGACCTTCAATGTGGATCCGAAGATGATCGAGGGCGCCAAGAGTAGGCCAAGGGGCGGCCGAAGCAGAGGGCCGATGCCCGGGCCCGAGGGCTCCTTCCAAGGGGAGCCTCGGCTTGTGGCAATAGGAGGGTTCTATATTACATTCCTGTGGGCAGCAGTGAAGCCGCCAGATTCCGCTGATGATGCATAGCAACGAGAGGGGAGAGTGTTGTCCACGTACCCTCGTAGACTGTCGTGGAATAGTCACGTCAGATGTCCTCATGAAAGGACTTATTTGTGGAGCCATCGCAACTAGGAACCTTGAAGGGGTTAAATCGGGACAAGGGACATGAGAGAGTTTATACTAGTTCGGCCCCTTACGGTGAAGGTAAGGCCTATGTATAGTTGGGTTGGTATTGATGTTTCGATGACCAGGGAGCGAGATACGCTATGCCCGGCTCTTGATGAGTTATTTCGTGCCCTAAGCCGCCAAAGAGTCGTCCCCTTATATACATGTTGACGCTTTGTATTATAGAGTCCCGCCGGCTTATAAACAAGGTCCTGCTCAAGGATCTGGTTAAGTCTACCTTATGTTACAAGTCATGCCATCATGGCGGTTTACAACAACGGGCCTTAAACCGCCTGTGGGCCTTAAGCCCTTTATTAAATCGCCATCTTCATGCTTGGTCTTGGGCTTCCTCTGATGAGTCTTCTTTATGTAACCCAGCCCCTCCTGGGCGGCATACACAAATAGTCATATCCCCAACATTAGGCCCCAGATTGATTTGAACCTGTTCATGCTAATCTTAAAAATATAATTCTAAAGAATAAATCTTCAATCTTCTGACCATACAGAGGGTTTTCGTTAACCCGCCATGGCGTCATCGTCTGGCTCCGTCTTAACCCGGCGTGACGTCATCCTTCTTTTAATTCATTTTTTATTCCATCGTATCCTTCAACGGATCTCTTATTTTATTGATTGTTCCGAAAATCGAGGCGCCGGGGCCGCTGGATAGTAATTCTTATCTCCTCATTTCCCCCGCCATCTCAGTTATCTTCTCCCTATAAATAACCGCGACTTAGGTCTTTCATTTTTCTCCCTCCAGTCGTCTTCTTCCTCTCCTCTCTGCCACTCGAGCTCCGCCGCCGCCGCCGTCGAACCCCTCATCTTCATCGACTCAGGCCGCTGCATCAACCTGACTCTGACCAGAAAACAACGGCGAACCTCCGCAGCTCGTCGTCATCCGTGAGTTCCTCTTCTCCCCTTTTTAGATCTGCATTGGAACTCCGTTGAGTTCGTCGGCGTTCATCACTGCCCGACACAAACCCTTGCTAGTTTTCACCTCCAATGCCCCGTTTAGATTGTAAAACTGTGCAGAACTGCTGCGGTAGTTGTTTGTACTGATCTTGCATAGAAATAGATCTCATTTTCCTCATTTAGAAACCCTCTTCAAGTGTATGAACTTCTCTGCCCTGTTTTTAGGTCTAGAAAAATTTTCTTTCAGAACAACAAGTTGATCCAAAACAATAGTTGTCGTCTGTGAAACTTGTTTCTATCACCCGGACAGCCTCTTCTGGAAAAATGCCCTTTAAACACCACTGTCCAGGTGTCCGGTTTAAATAAGTGATACTGAACTGTAAGCCTTGCCTTCCTCTCATGATCTTTAAGAATTTTTGAATTGCTCTTGATACTTGTAGCGGCTTAAATATTATTGCACAATCACCCTTATATCATTAGGCCCCTTTCTTAAGCCGCCACTTTAAATAATTTAGATATTTCTCCCGGGTTAAAGTTGAACCGGAGCTTTCTTATTTTGTCGTAGGCCAACTGTTGTCATGGCTCCTAAGACGACCAAAGCCCCTGTGACTTGCAATTGGGTTTCATCCACAGTGACAAAAAGCAAACTTGGCAAGTTCATGAAGTCTGGCCATCTACCAAAGAAAGAGGTCATGTCTTATCGTGCCCCTCACCCATCTGAAGAGATACCTCAACCCAAAGATGGGGAGGTAATAGTGTTCACGGATCACATGAACTGGGGATTTGCCCCTCCCGGCTCAAAATTCTTCAGGGAAGTTCTGAATTTCTTCGACCTTAGACCTCAAGACATTGGACCCAATTCCGTGTCAAATCTCTGCAATTTTCAAGTCTTCTGCGAGGTGTACCTGGGAGAGGAGCTGAGGGAGTCCTGGACTAGGGGTGTCCGGACAGCCGGACTATGAATATCCGCCGACTCCTGCATCACGAAGATAGAAGATTGAAGACTCCGGCTCGTGTCCCAAGGTACTTTCCTTGGCGGAAGGCAAGCTTGGCGATACGGATATGTAGATCTCCTACCATTGTAACCGACTCTGTAATTCCTAGCCTCTCCGGTGTCTATATAAACCGAGGGCTTTAGTCCGTAGGGACACAACATTACATCTCAACAATCATACCATAGGCTAGCTTCTAGGGTTTAGCCTCCTTGATCTCGTGGTAGATCTACTCTTGTACTACCCATATCATCAATATTAATCAAGCAGGACGTAGGGTATTACCTCCATCGAGAGGGCCCGAACTCCGGTAAAAACATTGTGTCCTCGTCTCCTGTTACCATCCGCTTAGACGCACAGCCTCGGGACCCCCTACCCGAGATCCGCCGTTTTGACACCGACATTGGTGCTTTCATTGAGAGTTCCTCTGTGTCGCCACCGATAGGCTCGATGGCATCTTCAACCATCAACGCTGTCTGTGGTGAGACTTTTCTCCACGACAGATCTTCAGATTCGGCGGCTTTTGCATCATGGGGCCAATTCTCTTGGCCATCCGGAGCAGATCGAAGCTACACCCCTGCCGCCAGTCGATTTGAAGTTGAACTTCACGGCCGATGATCATGAGACTTGATCTTCGACGGACTCGAAGCTACATCCAAGCGCCACCAGACCGTGACGATGGGCATGATCTAGCTCTGCCACGGACAAAGGCTTTGGAGGTCAGACGAACCCGCCTCCGACTACTAGCTCCGGAGCGATTGCCTATGACGGGGCAGGTGGATAGACGCCGCCGGGGCTTTAACATCTACGGCGATGGAGCCAATACCAATCTCGTCCCTCGCGAACTCGTGATCCTCGAGACGCGGACTCTCGCCGGACTCCGAGCCTCCAGCTACCCAGCCAATTAAACCGGATTGGGCGCCGTTATGGAATTCACCGCGGACATCTTTCAAGACTCGCTTTTGGCGATATCCTAAATTCTCTCAAGCATCTCTCGCTATCAGAGAATCCTGCCGGACTATGGCTGGACGGTTGAGTACTCTGACGATGAAGAAATTCAGAGCCACCCACCACCCACTTTGTAGCCACTGCCGAGGATCTAACCGACATGTTAGACTACGACTCGATGACATCGACGCTATGGACGATGATGCCGGAGATTTAATAGGACCCAGCACCCACGGGCAATCGGAAGGCCACCTCGTCCATATGACGCCTGCATGGTGGATACCCCAAAAGAAGGGATGGCGAAAAAGCAGCGGAGGAAGATTCTCTAAAGAAGCACCAAACGCAAGCGCCACAGAGGCCGCTCTAAATCCCGCCACAACAAGAATGGAGATTCCGCGCAGGAGATAATAACACCCGAAAGTGTCAAGACAAACCCCTCCAAGAAGACTCAGCAGAGGATGCGTACAAGCCCTCACGAAAAGGCGCGAAGAAAAGGTCGAGGATCACAACTATATACCTCCCTCCGAAGACGTAAATAAGTTTTCAATGACGCACGAACTCGAGGAGCCCGTCGAACAAGAGTTTTTCAAACGCAGGCTCGCCGCTACAGCAAGAAGCTCAAGAAAGAAAACGGAAGCTCAACACAGCGGTAGACGCGCTTCAATGAGATGGAGCAGTACTCAAAACCGCAGACAAACACGGCAACGGCCACCAATCAAGAGCTACCCAAGCGCAGCTCCAGACGGACGAGGAGGCCATAAAGCCCCCACCGTCCAATGGCTCCAGCCAGTCCATCTACGGACCCAAAAAGACAGCCCCAATA